>JAVKPL010012906.1:0-65831 GCA_032173675.1 Gastrolobium villosum | reverse complement strand
TCTGCATTAACTGCATAAATATTTTTCCCTTAAAAAAATAATACAACGAAAATTTATCGAAACAGAATATACAATAAACAAAACTATTAATTTCATAAGTATTCATAAATTCAATTTATATCCAAACAACATAATATATAACAAAATCATTCAAAAAATATGTTTAACCAATAAAATAGGGTGAAATAGATTAAGGAGAAAGAGAGGGCGATTGCAAGTAGTATAAAAAATATAAAATATAAATAAAAAATATTATACTAGGCTGGCCTGAGAGGCTTTAAGGCCGAGCTTTTGAATTGGAGCCTAAGGCCTTTTTATTAAACGAGCTTTTATACAAGTCCAAGCCTGGTGCCAACAATCAATTTTAGATAAGTAAGCTCAGGCCTTTACGAGCCGAGCCAAATGCCCCTGGTTTGTTTAACACCTCTAGTTTTTAACATGTTAGGATATATTTTGATATTAAATAAAAATTTTAATTGATGTAGTGTATATTATATTTAATATTCAATAATTTAACAAAAAAAATGAAACTAGACTTATAAATACATCAATTTTACAAAGAAACTTAAGATGTAAATATATACTATTATATTTTTAAATTGAAAATCTCTTATACACTTCAATAAAATTTATTCGGTATCCAATTTTAATTTTTATTATATCCATTTAGTAAAACATTGATCAATTTTTTCATAATGAAATTTCAATATTAGAACCAGCAAATGTTTTAAAGTTCTTCGTCCTTAAAACTTCCTTTCGGAATGAACCCTCTCAAACATGACCCAACAAAATTTTAATGGTTTATAGATAAATCAATAGTAATGAAATATGAGAGAGAATTGATAAGATAAAGAGTAAAAAAAAAATGTTTCTCATGGTTCACACCCACAAAATAAGTCATACCCACTTTTTTTCTCTCTCTTCTTATTAGTATATCCCATCCATTTTTTATGTACTACATGAAATAAAATTATCTCATATAATATGAAAAATATTTTTGTTAAAATAAAATAAAATTAACCATTAGATTTATCCATAAATCATTAATATTGTTTACATGGTTATTATATGGGATAAGTTATTCTGCCTACTCTTATTTTGCCTATCTTTACCTACCTCTCTTAACACCGTTAGATTACAATCTCATCTAATGGTGGAGATTTGCAAAATAAAATAAACTCTTTCCCTTTAATTTATCCTTACTACCTCCCACACTTTTTCTGCCTACTCTTATTTTACCTACCCTTTCAATACTGTTAGATTATAATTTATCCAATGGTGGAGTTTTACTATATAAAATAAACTCATTTCTCTCTCTCATTGCCTCTCATCTTTCTCTTCTCTCTCTCTCTTTTAAGGCGCTTCAGCATCAAAAAAAGGTGTAAGCTTTTTTTCTCAATTCATCAAACCCATCCATTGTTATGAGCATTTACATAAAAAATTGAAAAGGGTTGTCAAGAAGAAACAAACCCAGATGCCTTATGCTATGGGATTAGGTACGCCTGTTGTTGGGCATAACATAGAGAGAAGAAAAATCATTTTCCCACTTCAAGGTGAAAAACAAGATAAGAAGAAGAAGGAGATAAGTTGATTCGATTTCAAAGGAAGAGATTATTTGTGGTTTTTTTTTTGTATTTTTGTGGTTTCTGTTGTGTTCAATTATATCAGATTCAAGGAATTTTGAAAATTATATTCATCCAGCAGAATTATCATGCCATTAATCATTGATTGAATTTAGATTCAAATATAAATTCAGGTTGTAAATTATGTAAATCGATAAAGAGAAATAGGAGGAGAGAGAAAGAGTGTGGGAGGTAGTAAGGAGAAATAAGTATTCCGCAAATCTCCACCATTAGATGAGATTGTAATCTAATGATGTTAAGAGAGGTAGGCAAAGGTAGGCAAAATAAGAGTAGGGAGAATAACCTATCCCTAATTATAATATTAAACTTATTTTTTTCTATCGTCCACGTCAATAACTTTAATATTTTAACTATGTACTACGTTTAGTATATAATTAAAAAATGGTTGCAAGACAAAAAATTTATTCCTACAATATAATACTTATATTTCCCATATATATATATATATACACACACATGGGAAAACAAGTATCATGTTACATGATAATTCTTATATGGGGAAAACATTTATTCTATTAAAGAATATAATTTTGTGTCATTTTAAATTCTAACTGTTGATTACCATCAAGTAACGATTATAATTTATTTCGAATTAATAATTAATTAAGTTTGAACTAATAAATTATAACCGTTGATTGACGTAAATCAATGGTTATGATCTAAGATGACGCAAAATTATATCCTTTAAAAGGACAAACATTTTTCCCTTCTTATTTACAGAGTAGGAAACTTAACTTTTGTCATGCAACGTAACAAATGGAAAACCAATACATATATATAAGGGTTCGCTTTTTCTAAATCCGATGTAGATAATTTATCTACATTGAGCCCAAAACCACGTCATTTTAGGAGGAAGTCAAGATATTTTAGTAATTAAAATTAATTTAAGGATTATAATAGTCTTTTTCTTTTTTGTATTTTATAATAGTCTTTTTTCATTATAATTTTTTAATTTTTTAACCCAAAACGATGTCATTTTGGGATCTAATGTAAATAACTTATCAACATTCACTGTAGAAACGTATATATATATATATATATATATATATATATATATATATATATATAGGGAACTTAACAACAAAGAAAAACCTAGCTACCTGTCATACGGGGGAGGGGGGAAACAATCCCTTAAAAATCATTCATAACTAAAGGCATGCAGTCCTGGAGAGGATGGTCACCTATGATGCACGAACACGGACACGGGACAGGGACACGACACGCCGACGCGTTAATTCTAAAAAATGTCATATTTTCACACGTTGCACACGTCTTGATATTAAATAAAATTTTTAATATATATAATATAATTTAAATTTAATACATATAAGAGTCCATAATAAGTCATATAACCAATCAAATATTACAATTTCATAACATATATATAAATATAAATAATTTTCAGTACTTTGTTAATTTCTCATGTCAAATTTCATAACAGAAAAATATTAATCTATAAGTTATTTCTTTTACATTTAGTTAACAAAAAAATTAAGATTAAAAAAAACGTGTCCAAGGGTTGACCGCGTGTCCGAAAAAGTTGACTGCGCGTTGGAAAAATGTGTCGAAACGTGTCGGAGAGTTGACCACGTGTCCCCAAATGTTGACCGCGTGTCGGACGCGTGTCCGTGTCGAACACGAGTCCGACACGCAAATTTTATAAAAACCAGCGTGTCCGTGCTTTGGAGGTTACTAATTCCATTACTAGTTCCCTCATTACAATAGAGTTTTTTTTTTCTTTTTTTCGCAGCTCAAACTTAATTTGATAGAGTTATGTGAAAATAAATAAACAAGTACGTATTCCTTGATAAATTGAAAATTTTTATTACAATTCTATAAGGTTCAGTAACAAAAATATAAATATATTTTGGCATTGAAATATTGAAAAATTATAAACATAAATATTATTATAACTCTAAAATAAATTAAAATTACAAAAATACCATGATTTTCTCGGGTATTTTCACAAGGAGCTGAATAGTTTTTTTTTAAGTTAGCGTGAACTGTGACCTCTAATTATGGAAAATTGGTTTTCCCGGGTACTTTCACACAAGTTTTGACTATTTAATCTGACCATAGAACTAACTCAGAATATGGGGCATATTAGAAATAAGGGATAAGATATTATTATTACCAAAGAATGTTACTATCAATATTATTATCATATCTTAACCGTTAATTTTCGCATATCAAATATTATTATTTTCACAAATCAAATTCATTAATTAATTATTAATTCTCAATAAATAATAACCGTTAATTGATGAAAATCAACTGTTAAGTTATGATAATAACATTAATAATAATATTATTTGGTAATAATGATATATAAAACCTTCCAAAAAATATTGGGAAAAATGTTTCTGCAGTTATTGCAGATAAGTTATTTGCATTTATTCGCAAAATGACGTCGTTTTGGTATTGAAATCTTAAAAAATCATAAATATAAAGACTACTACAACTCTGAAATAAATTAAAATTTTAAAAACACCATGATTTTCGCGTGTATTTTCACAAGGAGCTGAAGAGTTTTTTTTTTAAGTTAGCGTGAGCTCTAATTATGGCAAATTGGTTTTCTCGGTATTTTCACACAAGTTTTGACTCTTTAATCTGACTTTAGAACTAATTCAGAGAACGCAGCGTATTAGAAATATGGGTTTAGATATTATTATTACCAAATAATGTTACTATCAATATTATTATCATATCTTAACCGTTAATTTTCGCATATCAAAGATTATTATTTCCAGAAATCAAATTCATTAATTAATTATTAATTCACAATATATAATAACCATTAATTGATGAAAATCAACTGTTAAGATATGATAATAACATTAATAATAATATTATTTGGTAATAATGATATTTAAACCCTTCCAAAAAAATATTGGAAAAAATGTTTCTGCAGTTATTGCAGATAAGTTATTTGCATTTATTCGAAAAAATGACCTCGTTTTGGTATTGAAATCTTAAACAATTAAAAATATAAATATTACTATAACTCTGAAATAAATCAAAATTATAAAAACTCCATGATTTTCTCGGATATTTTCACAAGCAGTTGAATAGTTTTTTTTTTTAAGTTAGCGTGAGCTCTAATTATGGCAAATTGGTTTTCTCGGATATTTTCACACAAGTTTTGACTCTTTAATCAGAATATAGAACTAATTCAGAGTACGAGGCGTATTAGAAATAAGGGATAAGATATTATTATTATTACCAAATAATGTTACTATTAATATTATTATCATATCTTAACCGTTAAATTTCGCATATCAATGTTTATTATTTCCACAAATCAAATTCATTAATTAATTATTAATTCACAATAAATAATAACCTTTAATTGATGAAAATCAACTGTTAAGATATGATAATAACATTAACAATAATATTATTTGGTAATAATGATATTTAAACCCTTCCAAAAAAATAATGGGAAAAATGTTTCTACAGTTATTGCAGATAAGTTATTTGCATTTATTAGCAAAATGACATCATTTTGGTATTGAAATCTTAAAAAATTATAAATATAAAGACTACTATAACTCTGAAATAAATTAAAATTTTAAAAACACAATGATTTTCTCGCGTATTTTCACAAGGAGCTGAATAGTTTTTTTTTTTTTGAAGTTAGCGTGAGCTCTAATTATGGCAAATTGGTTTTCTCGGTATTTTCACACAAGTTTTGACTCTTTAATCTGACTTTATAACTAATTCAGAGAACGCAACGTATTAGAATTAAGGGATTAGATATTATTATTACCAAATAATGTTACTATCAATATTATTATCATATCTTAACCGTTAATTTTCGCATATCAATGATTATAATTTCCACAAATCAAATTCATTAATTAATTATTAAATCACAATAAATAATAACCGTTAATTGATGAAAATCAATTGTTAAGTTATGATAATAACATTAATAATAATATTATTTGGTAATAATGATATTTAAACCTTCCAACAAAATAATGGGAAAAATGTTTGCTTGTGCTGTTTCCTATTAAGAGGTTCTAAGTTCACATGAACAAGCTCTGGTGGTATTTGATTTGCTTCACAAGACCTCTCATTTTGCATGATTTGAGCCACCGAGAACTCAAACAGCACCTTCTTGAGCATCCGAGAAGATTTCCCAAGCTTCGACCGCTTGTTCTCATCAATTCTGTATCCAATGCAAGTAACACATTTTCTTCCTTGTGGCATTGACCCCATTGCCCTTATGACACAACTGCGGCAATACTTTGCACCACAAACAATGCAAACCTCCTTCTCAGTGAGACGATTCCCTTTAAGGCACAGATAACAAGAACCTTTCTTCCCAGGTCTCACAGCTTGTGGCTTCGCAGGGAAACTTCCCACTTGAGAATCACCAAACTCCTCATTATCTGTATCTTCCATGTAACTTGACTCAGGATCAAGAAAGGTCACACGCTTGACATGTTTTGGGCTTGGAGTTTCACTATTATGTTCATTTTCCCTGATAGAACAAATCTCTGAAGAACAAGAAAGATAACTAGAACTTGAACCTGATTCTGTGGTGTCAGAATTACTGTTAAACCCTCTGCCATCTCTATGCACATCCAAACTGCCTGTACTCTTATCATGCACATCAAAAGCAGTGTTTGATGATCCAAGTGCACCAGTATCCAAATTTGAAGACACAACAGAATCCTTTTTGTGATGAGTTTTGGAAAGAGGTTGGATAACTGGCACAGAGAAATCATGAGACTGAGAAGGAGCTGAAAGAACCAGTTTTTTGAAAACCCATGAAGCAAAAAGTGCAATATCAGCACCCCATGAATGGAAAACCAGGAAACAAAGAGTAAAAAACTTGGCAATAGAGGGAGAGACATAGAGAGAAAGAGAGAGAATTTGTCCTATGAGAGCGATGATGACTGTGATAAGGAGAGGAGGCAAGAGAAGCAAAGATGGAAGAATAATGGTTGAATTGAATAGGAAAAGCAGAAAGGAGTGAGAAGTAAACAAGTTGACCGAAGTAGAGGGTGAGAGGAAGTTTAAGGCATCGGTAGTGGACGTGTTCCCAACCTTTGAATGGAAATTACTTGGAAAATAAACGAAAGGGGCCATGACTTTCAAATCAAAGTGTATTCGTCTATCCAGCACAAGTGAAAATCAATAGGTTTGATCGAATATTTATACATTATTTTTGGGCTCGCAGATGAGTAAGCCCAATACGATATTATTTTGGGCCCAATATCAAAATTATTATCGTATCGTAATCGTTGATTTTCATCAATTAATGATTATCATTTATTGTGAATTAATACGTAATTAATGAATTTAATTTTTTGAAAATAATAATAGTTAATAGACGAAAATTAACAATTAAAATATGATAGTAATGTTGATAATAACAGTATTTGATAATAATAATATCTTATCCATTATTTCTAATACGCCCCGTACTCTGAATTAGTTTTATAACCAATTTAAAGAGTCAAAACTTAATTTACAAAAAAAAATGTCAAAACTGATGTGAAAATACCTGAGAAAACCAATTTGCCATAATTAGATGTCACGTTAACTTAGAAAAAAAAACTATTCAGCTCCTTGGGGAGGAGTCATTTGCTGCGTCACTCTCTTCAATAGTGTGTCACCGTTTTGTTTCTTTTTCTTTCTATATTGAATTGTGTTGTCACTCACATGTCATTTATGAGATAATTATGATGTATTATGTGTTTGTTTCTTTGATTTTGTTTTCTATTTATTTTTATCATTCTGTTTCACTGTTTAGGTTGACAAGGTTTATAAATTGGCTTTTTGACCATTTTATCCTTCATTAATTTATTAATAATCACTTTATCCCTTATTTAAAGTTCCTACCAATCTACCATTTCTTTAATCGTTTAACTTGAAGATTTAATCGATCAAATGGTCAAAACTGAAAAAAAAATAGTTGACTTGAAGATTTAATCGATTAAATCTCCCTCTTAATCGATTAAATATCCATCTTAATTGATTTAATCGATTAAAACTTATATTTAATCGATTAAACATCTCAAATGAGCGTGAAAGCATTGATTGAATGAAACAAACACGGTATTGGAGGTTATTTGAATTTTGAATTTAATGTAATAGGAGTTGATTGTGATTTGTATTTAATAGGAGCTGATTGCGTCCTATTAAATACAAAACGCAATCAACTCCTATTAAATACAAAACGCAATCAGTTTCTATTAAATACATCAACAAATATGCTGTATTTAATCCTTGTGAAACCCTGTGCCATCTCTTTAAATGACATAACTTAAAGGTATAAAAAAAATGACATAACTTATGTTATTTAAAATGACAAACATCAAGCCCAAAAAAAAAAGAATATAAATAAGTGGTCCATTTGAAATTTTTGGATACTCAACAAATATTATAGAGTCCAATTTAATCCCTTAAAAAAAACTCAAAGTGTGATCCTTTTAAGATTCAAATTATGGATATTCTTTAAATTTAGATATATCACGATTTCGACCAACTGAGCCTATTTTGGAATTCAGAGGGATTGGAAGTTAACTTTATTTTTATGGGATTAAATTGTGCCCATAATTTTTGTTGAGGATCCAAAAGACATTTTACTCTTTTATTTTTCCCAGAAATTTGTGTCTGCACTTGCACATAACCGTTGCAAAAAGGGGAAGGATATTGTAAAAAAAAAGGGAAGGATATTGTAACAACCAAGTTTTTTTACTACCATATTACTACCAATCAATCTTACCATTAGATCGCTTATGTTGATCCAACGGTTATATGTATTTCCATCTTTGTTTGGTCATGATTTCTCAAATTTAATATTTTATATTTATTTCCACCTTTGTATGGTTATGATTTCTTGTATTTAATGCTTTCACTTTAAATTTGGGGAATAATGACCATACAAAGATGGAAATAAATCAACATAAGCGATCTAACGGTGAGATTGATTGGTAGTAACATGGTTGTAATACAACTTGGTTATTACAATATCCTTCCCCTATTAAAATTTTTATTTAATATCAAAACGTGTCCCAACATATCGAAATATGACATTTTTTAGAATTAACGTATCATCGTGCCACGTGTCTGTGTCCGTGCATTATAGCCGGATATAAGGTGCGGGCTAGAGCAGTTTTCAAAATTGTCAATTTCTGAAGTGAGCTTAAAATTTTGAGCAAAGTGTTTCTTGTCAATATTTCCATTACCCCGTGTGGTAGTTGTCGAGAATAGCCAATGGGATGAAAGTTGACTTGAAGTTTTGAGGGCATGTTACGCATTGGTTGCTTTTCTTTTATTGCCTTGGAGGGTACTTCTTGTTTTAAAGATACACGTTCTTGAGTTTTGACCCACACAAGTGTTGGAATAATTCAAAATAGTTAGGAATTAGTTTCTGGTTTGTTATGATTCTGTTCCTACTAGAATTTGTATAGGATAGATTCATAAGGTTGTTTAGATGTTATTCTATAGGATAAAATTAAGAGTTTGTTTCTTTATTAGAGGTAGCTGTTACACAATTTGAAATAATGTTTGTATATAAATTGACCTCTGAGTATGAGGAAAATTATGAATGCGAATGAGAATTCTATATTGGTACTCTTGTTTTGACATGGTATCAGCTTTTTGGTTCTGATCCTACGAATTTCCAAGGAAAAAATTCCTCCATATTTTTTTTTCTCTTTCTTTACGGGTTATACCCACTCCACCCATTTTTTTCTTTTTTCTCTTCAAAAGTAAACCAAACACACATATTCATCTCTCTCTCTCATGGAACAGGAAAACCCCAACAACGAAAACCCCAACCATAACACCGACGCCGTCATCACCCCTCCTCAGCCACCCGCCCCAATCGTGATACACCAAGACAATTCCTCCTTCCCAGTAACCATTATTCTTGATGAAACTAACTTTCCCATATGGTCTCAACTCATGGACCTTCGTATCGGTGCTCGCAACAAAGGTGGGTATCTCACCGGTGACACCCCGAAGCCTCCTCCTGACGATCCTTCCTACGGTGGCTGGATTACTGAAAATAAGTGCGTGAAAAGATGACTCATAGATTCTATGAGTCCCTCTCTGATCCCTCGTTTCCTCCGTCTGGACTCCGCATGCGATATATGGGATGCCTGCAAATGGACATTCTATGATGGCTCCGATGAGACATGCTTGTTTGAACTCAACCAAAGGTCTTTCTCCCCGAAGCAAAATGGTCGTCCCTTGCCTACATACTACAACGAACTTCTTGAAATTTTCCAGGAGATTGGTCACCGTACCATGTCCCAAGCCACCACCGTTGATGGAGTCGTTCAACTGAACTCTGCCATGGCCCGTCTGTGAGTCCATATTTTCTTAAGTGGTTTGGACTCTGATTTGGATCATCTCCGTGGGGATCTTACGCAAGGAACCCAAACTTGATCTTGAGGGTTCCTATGCATTTGTTAGACGGGAAATCACTCAACGTCAATCCATGGATTCTTCTCGGCCCTCCTCAAAATCCACAGCCTTGCTGACTCGTCCTACTCCACGACCTCCTCACCTGCGTCATTCCTCCTCATCTGGAAAATCAGGTAATCTGGTTTGTTCTCATTGTGGTATGATTGGTCATTCCAAGCATCATTGCTTCGAATTAATCGGCTATCCAGATTGGTGGGATCCCACCAAACAGCCTCGGAGGAAACCCACCACAGCTGTCTCCTCTGCTTCTGCCACCCCAACACCTCTGGTCACTCCTCCAGCAGCGAACATTGCTCACCAGGGCTCAATTGGTAACTCCCTTGCTTTCTCTGTGTTGTCTAAGAATAATGTGTGGATAATTGATACCGGAGCTTCAGATTAGATCCGAGACTCCTCTATGTTAGACAATTTTTGTCCCTCACCTCAACCCTTTATTTCCACGGCAAATGGAGGGCAATCCCCTGTCACTGGCCAGGGGTCTCTTTCTCTCTCTCTCTCTCCATATTTACATCTTGATTCAGTCTTAGTTGTGCCCTCTTTGGAGTTCAATTTGCTTTCTGTTTTCCAACTAACCTATTCTTTGCATTGCTCTGTCATATTTTGGCCTACTCACTGCATATTTCAGGACATCTCCACCAAGAAGACAATTGGCTGTGGTGTTAAAAGAGGAAGCTTATATTTTCTAGACTTGCATTGGACGAATGATCACTCTCTTGCTCGTGCTTGTTCTACCTTGACTGCTGATGAAGCCCGCACAACCATTTGGCTTTGGCATAGAAGATTAGGACACCCTTCCTTTAGCTATTTAAAAAAATTGTTCCCCAGTTTATTTTCTACCGTAACTATTTCTGATTTCTCATGTAATGTGTGCGAAATGGCTAAAAGCCATCGTATCCCTTTTTTCCCAAGCATCAATAAAAGTACTCTTCCATTTCAAGTAATTCACTCAGATATATGGGGCCCTGCCCGCATCCCTTCATTTTCTAAAGCTTACTATTTCATTACTTTTATTGACGAATTCTCTCGAATGACTTGGGTTTCTCTGCTGCGAAAAAAAGTGATGCTTTTACTGCCTTCAAACATTTTCATGCCATGGTCACCACACAATACAATTCCAAAATCCAAGTTCTCCAGTCTGACAATGGGGGGGAATACTTGTCACACACCTTTACCACCTTCTTGCTTGACCATGGCATCCGTCATCAAACTTCGTGCTCCCACACCCCTCAGCAAAATGGTCTAGCTGAACGGAAAAATAGGCACCTCTTAGAAGTTGTGCGTGCTTCCCTATTTGGCATGAATGTTCCTACAAGATATTGGGGAGAAGCTGTGCATTCCGCTGCCTATCTCATCAACCGCACCCCATCAAGTGTCCTTCAATTTAAAACCCCTCACACTGTCCTCCATTCCCATTTTTCTATCCCTCATATGAATAACCTTGAGCCACGCATATTTGGTTGTACTATTTTTGTCCACAATCCTAAAGCATTACGCAGCAAACTCGACCCATGTGCAACAAAATGCATATTTGTTGGATACTCAGCCTCACAAAAAGGGTACCGTTGCTTTGACCCTGTTCAACACAAAATCCATGTCACCCTAGAAGCTTCTTTTTATGAGGAGGAGCCCTTTTTTATCTCAGGGGGAGTCCTTGGCCCTTCTCCTCAGGGGGAGACATCACCAAAGGTTTTTGGAGGACAAGTACCTGTTGAAGAAGAACTTTATGCTGAAATCCCAGCACCACTATTACTGCTGCCCCAAGCATGTGACACAGATATAAGCTCACCTCCTTTAACATCACAACCAGAAATGTTCACTAGAGATGTTCCTGATCCTGCACAACAGCCATCACCCGAGGTATGTTCTCAAAATACATCTATTAATTCCTCTCCTGCTACTTCTCCAAATTCTCCTGTCCAACAAGTTAGATGCTCTGCCCGACCCAACAAAGGTGTCCCTAAGACACTATATGAACCTGACCCCAAAGCAAAAGCCAAATACCCTATAAGCAACTATGTGTCTACTCATAGGATATCTGGATCATATGCTTTAGCTGTAAATCAATTATCATCTGTACATATTCCTAACAATACACAGGAAGCTTTGGCAAACCCAAATTGGAAAGAAGCTATGGATGTTGAAATAGAAGCTCTCAAAAAAAATTCAACATGGGATCTTGTTCCTTTGCCGCAAGGAAAAAAAGCAATCGGATGTAAGTGGGTATTCAACCTGAAACTCAAAGCTGATGGAACTATTGACAGGTACAAGGCAAGACTAGTTGCCAAAGGATTTACACAAAAGTACAGGATAGATTATCAAGACACTTTTGCTCCGGTAGCCAAATTAAATACTATTCGGATACTTCTATCACTGGCAGCAAACCGTGACTGGCCCCTCAAGCAATTTGACATGAAGAATGCTTTTTTGAATGGAGAATTACAAGAAGAGGTCTATATGGAGCTTCCACCTGGACTAAATCTGCAAACCAGAGCAAAACGTGAAGTATGCAAGCTAAGAAAGGCTCTATATGGGTTGAAACAATCTCCTAGAGCATGGTTTGGAAGGTTCTCACTAGCCATGAAGAATTTCAGATACAAAAAGAGCAATGCTGATCACACTCTCTTCATAAAACATCAGAAAGGAAAGGTAACTGCATTAAGTGTTTATGTAGATGATATGATTTTGACTGGGGATGATTATTGCGAAATAAAAAAATTAGAAAAATACCTGAGTTCTGAATTTGAGATGAAGGACCTAGGACAACTTAGATATTTTTTGGGCATTGAAATATCAAGGTCTCAGCAGGGCATATTTCTCTCTCAAAGGAAGTATACTATGGATCTTTTAAATGAAATTGGAATGCTGGCCTGCAAACCAGTTGAAACACCAATGAAAATGAATCATAAGTTAGGCATTTATCCAGATCAAGTTGCTACTGACATTGTAGAAGTTAGTAGATTTATGCACTCTCCAAGTATAGATCATATGGAGGCAGTTTATGTTGTTCTCTAAAAATAATTCATTATCTATTATTGGCTTCACTGATTCTAACTGGGCAGGAGACAAAGATCAAGTGCAGAAGCTGAGTATAGAGGTATGGCTCAAGGTGTATGTGAGTTGCTATGGATTAGAAGTGTTCTCAAAGACATGGGAATTAATTGCAAACAACCAATGGATCTTCATTGTGACAACAGTGCAGCAATTGGAATTGCTCATAATCCAATTCAACATGATAGAACTAAACATGTTGAAGTGGATAGACACTTCATAAAGGAAAACTTGGATCAAGGTATTATTAACTTTCCATTTGTTAGATTCGAAGACCAACTTGCAGACGTCCTAACTAAAGCAGTGTCAGGAAAAGTACTTCAAGAAGCAACAACCAAGTTGGGCATGATTGACATCTTTGCTCCAACTTGAGGGGGAGCGTTGGAATGTGTAAATTCAAAATAGTTAGGAATTAGTTTCTGGTTTGTTATGATTCTATTCCTACTAGAATTTGTATAGGATAGATTCATAAGGTTGTTTAGATGTTATTCTATAGGATAAAATTAAGAGTTTGTTTCCTTTATTAGAGGTAGCTGTTAACCAATTTGAAATAGTGTTTGTATATAAATTGACCTCTAAGTATGAGGAAAATTATGAATGAGAATAAGAATTCTATATTGGTACTCTTGTTTTGACAACAAGCTTATAGGTAAGTTGTTGACTGTTATATACCCGTTTCTGCCTTTTGTAACTCTTTTACTTTTACCATAAAAGCATGTCTTTTCACTCCATCGTCGTCCAACAAAGTACCACTTTCTTTCTTTTACACAAAAATTTCTTTAGACTTAGAAAAATGAGTAGTTGCAATTTTTTCAATCCACACTTTTATAGTTAATAGATAATGTCACAAAAATTAATTTTAGGGGATTTTTTTTATGTTGCATAAAAAAAATTTCTTCCAGCAAACACACAAGAAAGAGAGTGAAGAAAGAATAGAGGAAAGAAAAAATTTAAAGTGAATCTCATATAAAATTTGTGTTTGCTGAAAAATTGATTTTTTTATTCAACATAAGAAAAACAACCCCTTATTTTTTATAGTAATGAACTGTAAGAATAGTAAAGATTTGCTCCTTCTAGACTTGATATTACCAATAAAAAAATAAACTGCTGCATATATCATTGTTTACCCCCGCACAAAAGTGTAGAGAGAAACACTTCATCTTCCTTTTAAATATCGTTACATTCTTCTTTTAAGGCTACGTTTGGTTTAAATTTTATAAGAATTAATTTTGAAATAATAGATGTTTAAAAAATTAATTTTGAAATAATAGATGTTTAAAGAGTTAATTTAAAAAAATTAATTTAAGTTTGAGAATTATATTGTAAAAAATTTAGAAGAGACTTTTTATTTTTTATTTTTATTTTTTTGGTAAAAGACTTTTTATTTAAATGATAAACAAAAAAATCACTTTAAAAATATAAATATATGTATATATTTAAAAAATTTATAAATCTCATGCATAAAATTAATTTTACTCAGTAAAAAAGTTTAAAATTTTTACCTTCTTAAAAGTTCAAATTCAAATTTTCTGACCGTGTAACAGCTCGTTGTACACCGGTATTGTTAACATTAATTATGATATTCAGAGCATTTACAATCACAGCAATTCATTTATAAAAAACGAGAATAAACTTTTTCCGATTATTACGCGAACAATAAAGGTATAAAAAGCGTAACAATAAAAAGCTGTGATCGTAACTGAAACACTAGCGGAAGACTTTCTTAACTGTTTATACACTTTATCTTATCACATACAAGATACTAAGGGGTTCCCATAAACCCACTTAGCCAATTACTCACTTTTTACGTTTTTACCACTTAACCGGACATGCCAATTTGTTTTTCTACGAACCCAAAATAAAAATCCAAACTTAAACTCCAGGTTATCTTTTTTCCTTATTCACTTAACTTTCTAACAAGCTATCACACACTCGATTCTGAGCTCGTGAGCTCCGGTTATCACCGTTTGAAGTTGGACAAACAACATTGCCTACCAACTCCAAAACAGCCTAAAACCTCCAAACTTCACTGAATAAACTGCACCTAACCGCCCAGCCAATGACTCCCAAACTTTTACACCATAAACTAGACACCTCAAACTTCGATTTGACATATCGTATGCTTAATTTGACCGAGTAACGAAGCGGGAATTAATTTCTCAAAACTACCTCAAATCTGCCCACTAAAACAGGACAGCAGAGGGCAGTACGTGACAACAGCCCCCATGGGCTGCGCACACCACCAATGAACCTAGGCTTTTGACACAACGTAGGGGACATATTAAGCTTCAAAATGGCGTATGGCACGTCCCAATCGGACCACTGTGGAGAGAGATACGCTCTCCCAAAGTTCAACCAAAAACTGCCAATTCTACAGAAAATTCGCCAGAGTTTCCTTTGTTTTTCCTAAAATCCCCAAATTTGCATAACCTGTTTAACACCACTAATACACCTGAAATCCAGCAAAATCCAATGGGTGGCACACACAAGGTCGAACAACGCCTTGGGACACTTACAACCCAATCCAATATACACTTAAAACATAACAATTTCATGCATAAACAATAATGCGGGTAATCATAAACTTACAATTGGTCTAAAGCCCTTCCATCATATTACATACATCCATGGTACATTTACAACACTAGATTACGTTTACATTTACAACTTTAACTTTAAACTACAAATATTTACATATTACACTTCACTTGCCAAATAAATCCATAAACTAAAATGACATGATAGCTAAACTATGCACCACTGCTCCACTCGTCATCATGCGGGCTTCTTGCCCGCTGCTCCATATCCACAGGTGCATCCTGAAATAATGCCCCGAGACGGGGTGAGATATACGGATATATCTCAGTAACCAAGAGGTTCTGGAGAAAACTCCGCCCAATGGTTCACTTCGATGTATATCAATAATATAAAAACAACACCACTGTTATAAAACGGGATAAAGCAAGGGATTTAGAGAAAGGGGGAATATATCAGAACAACTACGACATGCGGGATGGTAGCTACCAATACCACGCCATATCCTCGGCTATACCCCTATGGGTACTACCCCTGGCGTGTTCATAGAACAACCCACCAAGGTACCCCTTCCAACCATATACACCCGAGACAACCTAGTGTGCTCCTATCCGGATAACACACCACGACCCTGGGTCAACTGGAACTCCCTCTCGGAGACCTATCCAGTGGCAGTCCGGAAACACTTGCCCGAAGGCTAAAAATATCTACTGGCCAGAGATCTGGTACATAAGTACCCACTATGATAATGCACATGCATGCTCATGCTGTTCTACACTACTTATACACACTTCCTACCATTGCCACTCATAGTTTGATACACAGGGAACGCCTCAATCCACTTGATCCAGGACCAAGGCCAATCCACTATTTCACTTTTCCAAGTTTATATCCACGTACGGCAACCTGCACAACCATGCTCAGCCGTCAGTTTCAGTCAAAATACGTCAAAACGCGAAAACGTCAGATTTCCTCTCCCCTCCACTAAGGGTTCGGCCTACATAGTGTTATTTTGGGTTTTATTTTTCTAAATCTTCTTTCTCATTTTATTTCACTTACTTAGGTTACCCAAAGGCTAGTTCACTCGCCGTTTTTCGGTTTTACGACTTTTACGCAATATTTTGCGAAATATTACACTTTAGGCACATTTTGCCACTTTCAACACTTATTATTTTTACATTGATTCTTCCATATGCCAATCACCACACAACCCATCTAATAACTTTTCCATTACACAACACAACACCAAAGTGTTCTAAAACATCAATTTGCCCAATTATACATAAATGGCCGAATCTTGGTTATCCAAACCAAGGATTTCCACTCAATTCCTATGGTCCACCACTCACATAATCACTTCATATCATCATATAGTCACACTACAATTCACTATAACACACATTAACACCAAAATTCAAAAATCCACTTCATGCACCAATTTTTTTTCGAAGTTAAAATTCATTTTTTTCGCTTAAAATTTTCATTGCATTTCTATCATTAATACATCATTCTAAGACATTATCATCTAATAGACATTTTCCATTTGAGCTCTCTAACACCACATATCACAAAATCCCTCTTTAGGGTCAATAATCAAAACTCAAAATTCAACCAATGAAATGTTGAAATAACTCACCCAATTGCATGGTATATGGCTCCACCTAAGCATACTCCACCATTGGAGCATTTGAAAGCATCATGATCACCCTTTTATCTTTTGAAAACCGCACCAAAACAGTGTGTGATCTCCTCACACACTCAATTTCAAGACTAAACAAGGCTACCAATGGGCTTAAGAGGTGTTTTCCATCAAGATTCAACACAAACTTTGTTGAATTTGGTTGAGAATTGGTTGGTTTGTGAGAAAGGCCAAATTAGCGCAAAAATGGGGGCAAGGGGCTGCTGTCCGTGGGTGAAGAAGGAAGAAACGAAATGGGGAGGAAGATGAATAGTACTTTTAATTGTTTATTTGACTTTAAGTGGGTACCGGATCCCACGTGATTTAAAACTCACCCGAATTTCCCTCCGATCATCACTAAAATTCACAATTTAAAAACCTAATGAGAAAATATAATTTTTCATCTTAACAAAATCCTTTAATTTTATTCCCTCAGATAAATTTGGAGCTTTCCGGTTGTTCGGAAAAACACTGCTTTAAAGTACAGCGCGCTCCGTTGACAAACTTTCACAAATTGACTTAAATCCCTCAAATTTTATCAGAAATCATATTTCCTATTTCTATGGACCATTTAAAATCAATATTTGAAACCTAGATCTCAAAATTCTACTGGCACGTTTTACGGTGCAACCTGACTGCGGTATTTTTACCCGCGAAAAACACTATTAACTGATTTTTCTGAAACTTGCCTATCCACTCAATTTTTCGTTCTGAATCCATTTCCAGGGTTATTTTTATCATCTTAGACCTTCTGCTCAATTTTTTTTATCTTCCTAGGGTTGTGTGTTGGCTAATTACCATTTTGCCCTTTCTTTGTATTATTGCCTAATCTTTGGGATTTTCACTAATCCATCACTTAATTTCTCACTTAATACTTTAATTACTTAATTTAGAATTGTGAGGTGTTATAGACCGTAACATGGATTTTGAGAACCCAAAATTATATCCAAATAGTACAAGTTACAGTGTAATATATATATATATTTTTAAAATTTGTTTTACAGCAAATGTAATTCTAGCTATAACATATGTTGCACTAAGGGCCTGTTTGGTGTGATGTATAAGGCCTGATAGTATGAGCTTATACTTTACGTTATGATATTTTCAGTTGTTTGGTGTGACCATCGTATAGTATATGCTTATACAGAAGGACCCCTTTATACATCAAAATGATGTATAACTTAATCCGGCCTAAGAGTGGTGGATTAGGCCTGATAAGGGGTTGAGGTATTAATATTGCTTACAAGTACAATTCCCAAGAGCTAATATATCATTTCAATATTTATATATTAAAATAATTTTTTTAATATATTAATTTTTAAAATATTGGAGGATATTATCTTATACAATATCATCCCAAACGCTGGATAGTATTAAAATTTAATCAGATCTTATACAATCAGGTCTTATACTATCAGGTCTTATTAAATACATCAACAAATATGCTGTATTTAATCCTTGTAAAACCCTGTGCCATCTCTTTAAATGACATAACTTAAAGGTATAAAAAAAATGACATAACTTATGTTATTTAAAATGACAAACATCAAGCCCAAAAAAAAAAGAATATAAATAAGTGGTCCATTTGAAATTTTAGTGTAACATCCCACATAATTAGTAAAATACATAGGTGTTAAAATGAGATAGATGCATGTGTATGTTTGATGGCTTGCGAATTGTTTGATCTTTATCCTTGGATGAGACTAAGGTAAGTATTTTAATTAAATCATAGGAGGGTGCATATGTAGGCATGTGAAATTTATTAAAATCATATGAGTAATTGGAGTGTGTGTTAGAAGGCTTTTATGTTTATTGGACTTTGGAAGTGGGCTAGTGTGTGTGGACTTGTCACTATTGGACTTGTGTGATTGGGTTCTTTGTGTGTGTGTGGCCAATGGCCCAAAGGGGATTCTTGGATCAATCATGTTCAGCCCAAATTAAATCCACACATAATTCCCTAAGCCTTGTCCAACAAGGTTGTCTTGTGTAGCAAGGAATTCCCACTTGGCAAGATGTATTCTTTCCCACCTATTTCATGCGCAAAAGAGGGTGACTAGGACTTAGAAAAAATCTGTCAATTTTCCTCATGCATGACCGCCACCTCACACCATAGTTTGTGCACTTTTGACTTCAACTTCATTGCATGAAAGACACATGTACTCCTTAGCATTATTTTGGGCTGCATTCTTCTTCTTTTAGGCGCACATGGAGGTGTCTTGGAGCAGATTTTTATGACACAAAATCTGCCTTTGAGTGTTGACTTGGAGAACCACCTTACACCTTCCATCATGAGGCTGAATTGTGCAGATTTTTGCATGCTTTTGGCAGTCCATCATGAGCCAAATCTGTCCTTGCTTCCTCATGCAACCAAAGAAGGATTTTGGGGCTGCATCTCCCTCATCACTTGTGCGCACAAGAGCACCCCCAAAGCAGATTTTTGGCTGCCACAAAGCTGTCTTGCTTGTGGACTTAGTGAACCCTCTTACATGTGCTCATGATGCACCTCCTTTTCACTCCATCTTGTGCGCCTAGCTTGCTTGTTTATGTTAAAAATTCTGACTTGATAGCAATTATTCAGATCTGAATCCCCTCCTCACTCCTTGCATGTGCTTAGTGTATATTAGAAGCAACCCCTTGCTTGTTTTGACCATGTGTGCAGTCCCATTCTTGCAAGAAACCAGATTTTTGCCATGATGTCTCATCATTTCAACCTCTCCTCCCCTCTTCCTTAAGATGTGCACACAAGAGGGACTCTCCCTCACTTTGCACAAGTTCAGCCAACATCTCCTCCTCCTCCTCACTCTCTAGCCGAACCTACAAGCACCATTGGAGAAAGAAAGACCAAGCCAACTCCCTTCTTCACTCACTCACCTCAACCGTGACCTATACACCAAGCTAGTGCAAGCCTTCTTCTTCTTTTCCCCTCACTGTCCAGCTTTGTTCCTCAACCTTGAAGCTGTCCAAGATTGTCCTCCTCACCATTTATGCGCATAGATCATCTCCTAGGAAGTGTGGACTTGTTGTTGGTAGAACTAGAAAGGTGTGGTGTGTGAGCAAGAAGTGTGTGCTACAAGAGGTAAGCCTAGAACTTAGACCTCTTTCATGGTGTGTAATCATGTGTGTTCTTGAATGTCTCTTTGAATATGTTTTGTTTTGGATTCAAGAATGAGCATGGTGGAAGTATAATGAGCTATTTGAAAATGATTTGTATGCATAAGTTATAGAAGGAAAGTCTCATGGTTATGCTTAGAAATATGCCACTGTCTATGTATGAATGTGCCACTGTTTTGAGGAGAAATATGCCACTGTTTAAGTATGAATGTGCCACTGTTTTGAAGCTAAGAATGTCACTGTTTCGGTTTGACAAAAGCACCATCTTGATGCCATTGTTTTGTATAAAAGTGCCACTGTTTTGAGGATGCATATGCCACTGTTTCGGTTGGACAAGCTCACCATTTTGATGCCACTGTTTTGTATAAAATGCTCTCTGTTTTAGTGCATCACATGCCACTGTTTCTGCATAAAAACACTCACTGTTTTAGTCCATTATGTGCCACTGTTTCTGTATAAAATGCTCACTGTTTTAATGCCACATATGTCACTGTTTTGCACCAAAAACACTCACTGTTTTAGTACTTAATGAGCCACTGTTTCTGCATAAAATAACCACCATCTTGATGTCCAAACGCTACCCTCTATGCCACTGTATTGGTGTCTAAATACTCCCATTTTGCCACTGTTTTGATGATCAAGAATCACTATTTATGCCACTGTTTTAATGTCTAAATATCATGATTTATATCACTGTTTTGGATGTTCAAATGTATCATTCATGCCACTGTTTTTAATGTTCAAAAACCACTCCCTTTGCCACTGTTTTTGATGTGCAAATATCACCACTAATGTCACTGTTTTAATGATTAAATGTTACCATTCATGCCACTGTTTTGATGCACAAATAACACTACTTATGCCACTGTTTTGAGGTCCAAATGCCATTGATTATGTCACTGTTTTAACATTCAAATGCCATTGTTCTGCCACTGTTTTAAGGTCCAAAATGTCACTGGTTCTGTTTTAGAATGGTCACTGTTTCTGCTGTAAGGTCCTAATGTATTTCTGCTGTAAAACGTCACTGTTTCTGTCCACTGTTTTTAAGTAAAACGTCACTGTTTCTGCCCACTGTTTTTAAGGAAAAAGTCACTGTTTCTGCTCACTATTTTAAGCACAAACGTCACTGTTTTCTGCTGTAAAAACGCTGCTGTATGCTCACTGTTTTTCTGCTGTAAAAACGCTGCTGTATGCTCACTGTTTTCCACTGTAAAACGCAGCTGTATGCTCACTGTTTCTGCTGTAAATCGCCACTGTAAATGATTGGTTGTAATTGATTTAGGTGCGCCTAAGAAGTGAGATACTTCGCTGCTGTTTGGTATTGTTTAAGACACACAAGGTAAGTGTCAGGCGATATTACCTAATGTGACTATTGACTACTGGTATAAAATTGTGACATGATGCTCCATATTCCGTAAAAGTATTATGTTCCATTATGATGAAAGGAAACTGCCAAAAATGTGCCGTGATGGCTATATGATTATGAGGTAAAGACGTTATGTGGCAGCATAACGCATATGAAAAGTATATGTGCCGTGATGGCTATATGAAAGGTATATAAGCATGCATCTTACATCATACCGCATTTTTACGTTTTGTGTGTGAAAGCATAGCATGACATGCATGTATCAAGATCATATAGGCCTTGTTTTAGAATAGTTATGTACAGGACCATGTGTTTGAGCAAGCATCATATAGGCATCCCCAAGGTACCGGGGTATGGGACACTTGGCATCAGTCCGCATAGGCCCACAGTTGGAATCCACATGGAGCTCAGGTGCCAAGGGATATTTGATTCCACTGTGAAGTGCGCGCACGACGGTGCTAAAAGCGCAAAGGAAAGGCGTTATATACGCAATATATGAATATGATGAAAAGGAAAGGCGTTATATGCGCAATATATATGAATATGATGAAAAGGAAAAAAAAAGGGAAAAGGAACAAGGATATGTTGAAGTGACTGTTTATGATTTTGTGCCTAGTTAATACTGTTATATTACTGGTTTTGTTGCCACACTACTGGGATTATTCTCACCCCTTCGGGGCTGCTATTTTCCAAAATGGCAGGAGGACGTAAAAGCATTTGAAGGAGTGATGTTTTGCTGTTGCTTGCTGATGCATGGATTATCACTGTTGCTGTTTGATTGATTGGATGACTGTAATGTTTAATATTTTGGTACTCTTGGATGACTGTAGACTTTATCATCTTTATTTTATCTTGAACTTTTATGAACAGCGGCTATTTTGGAAAATGTTTGTGAAAGGAAATTTTGAAAGACTTAAGTGCTGAAATTTTTACAGTGCACCTTACGGGTGGGGTTTTTATGAGCAAACGAACTCCGATTTACTATTATTTTATATGCACGCGAAGCCCCAAACGTGCTCTTTCTAAATCACTTGAAATATTTTTTATCATCCAAACAGAAGTGATAAGAACTGTAGAAACGCTTTTCGGATTTGTTTACTGCTATGAGAATCTTTGATAGCTCATGTGACGTTAACGACTCTAATTCCGCTTAGCAAACGACTCTCTTGGATGCATACAAGGGAGGGCGTTACACTAATTGGTATCAGAGCAGTTTGGTCCATGGATTTGCTTGTGATTGATTGAATTGATTGTTGATTGTGTTTATCTGTTGATTGACTGTCTAAATGTGCTATAGTTTAAGTATATATTAGCTAGGGTAGTTAGATTGTTTAGGCCGTTCTGTGATAAGACGCGGATGCATTGTTAACTTGTCCGAATTGAACGCGAGTACCTACTTGGGACTGCTGCCATGAATAACTTGCGGTGAGCCTGATCAACTCATCTCAGGATATTGTGAATGCAGAATCATGGCAGGTGGTCGCGGTTCAACTCAGGGAAGGTTCGGCGATGCGGAAGAGGATCTTATCACTACCATTGGGGGACTGGCAACGTTTATCCAGAATATGAGCCAAGAATGGCGCGACCATAGGCAACAGAATCAGAACCCACCCCCACTGCATGACAATGCAGAAGAAATAGCCCGTCGGAGGTTGAAAGACTTCCGCAACTTCCAACCACCTATCTTTGAGGGTGAAGACAACCCTGAGGCTGCAGCGAAGTGGCTGCAGATGATCGAGCATATTTTCGAACGCATGGCATGCCCGGAAGCGCAGAAGACCGATTACGCATCGTACCAGCTGATGGTAGAAGCTTTAACATGGTGGACTGGTGCGAGGGCTCTGCTGAGAGCTCAGGACGTTGAACTAACATGGGCCGTATTCAGACAAGTATTTTTTGGATAAGTATTTTCCTAAGGCAATGAGAAGGATGAAGCACACGGAAATGCTATCACTCAGGCAGGTTCTTCAGGACGACACCTGGTAGGGGTCGAGGCAGAGGTCCGCAGTTGCAGGCGCGACCTGGAAATTTTAAGAGAAGCTATACTGTTGGTCAGTCATCGACTGGACGTCAGGGTGCGACTGTTTGTGCTACATGTGGAAAGAATCACTTTGGAGTTTGTCGCCAGAACAACAATGCATGTTTCAGATGTGGCCAGCAAGGACATTTTGCTTACGAATGCCCCCGGAACGCTAATCCGCAGCCTACGCAAGCACGGGTGTTCGCACTGGATGCGAAAGATGGTAATTTTCAACCTTTCTCTCTCATTTCTCTATTACAAGTTAGAAAAGAGCTCCGCAAGGGAGCAGCAGGGTCTTTTGTCGGTCGAGGCTGAGACCCCGGTTGACAATCAAATCCAGAATGTACCTGTAGTTAGAGAATTCGAGTAGGTATTCCCGGATGAAATACCTCGATTGCCTCCTCATAGGGAAATAGAATTTTCTATCGAACTTGTTCCTGGAGTTGGACCAATCTCCATTGCCCCGTATCGTATGGCGCTGTTGGAACTTCGCGAGTTGAAGAAGCAGATAGAAGAGCTTTTGGCAAAGGAATTCATCAGACCGAGTACCTCTCCATGGGGTGCTCCAGCCATCTTGATTAAGAAGAAGGATGGAAGTTTACGTCTGTGTGTAGATTACCGACAACTGAACAAAGTTACGGTAAAGAATAAGTATCCGCTACCGAGGATCGACGATTTGATGGACCAGCTGAGAGGAGCCAGAGTCTTTTCCAAGATAGATTTACGATCGGGATACCATCAGATCCGGGTCAAACCGGAGGATATTCCGAAAACAGCTTTTAGGACTCGTTATGGGCACTACGAATATCAGGTGATCCCATTCGGACTTACGAATGCTCCAGCGGTATTCATGGACTACATGAACCGCATCTTCCGCCCATTCCTTGATCAGTTTGTTATTGTGTTTATCGACGATATTCTGATTTACTCTACTAATGAAGAGCTGCACGCGGAACATTTGAGGATTGTCTTGCAAATATTGAAGGAGAAGCAGTTGTACGCAAAGTGGTCGAAGTGCGAGTTTTGGCTTAAAGAGGTCCAGTTCTGGGCCATGTCATTTCATCAGAAGGTATCGCGGTGGACCCCAGCAAAGTTGAAGCTGTCATGAATTGGGAACGACCCAAGACTGTCACCGAAGTAAGAAGTTTCTTAGGTCTTGCTGGATATTATCGAAGGTTCATCCAGAATTTCTCTCAGATAGTGCAACCTCTTACCCGTCTCACTCGGAAGGACAAGCCTTTTGAGTGGACTGAAGCTTGTGAAGAATGTTTCATGGAACTGAAGAGCAGATTAACGAGTGCTCCCGTACTCACGATTCCGGATCCTACCCGGAAGTTCGAAGTATACTGTGATGCGTCGCTGAAAGGACTTGGATGCGTGTTGATGCAGGATCGTATGGCGGTAGCTTATGCATCTCGACAACTAAAGCCTCACGAAGAAAATTATCCTACGCACGATTTGGAGTTAGCAGCTATAGTGTTCGCACTTAAGATCTGGAGGCACCACTTGTATGGCTCGCAGTTTGACGTGTTCAGCGATCATAAGAGTTTGAAGTATTTGTTCGACCAGAAGGAGCTGAATATGCGGCAACGACGGTGGATGGAATTTCTGAAGGACTATGAGTTTGAACTTAAATACCATCCAGGAAAGGCAAACGTGGTAGCTGACGCCCTGAGTAGGAAGACTTTGCACACTGCAACTTTGATGATGGAAGAATTGAAATTGTTTGAGGCCTTTCGAGACTTGAACTTATCTATAGTCGAGAGAGGGAATAGCATAAGATTGGGAAATATAAAGGTGGAGAATGAATTGATCAGTAGAATTAAGGAAGCTCAGAAAGATGAAGAGTTAGTCCGCGAATTGGTTGGCAACCAAGATGTTGTAAAGGATGAGTATGATACTTGGAGATTCCCGATTGGAAGTGGGACAGTATTGCGATGGATTTTGTAGTTGGACTTCCTCGGACGCGAGAAGGATATGATGCTATCTGGGTGATTGTTGATCGTTTAACGAAGTCAGCTCATTTCTTGCGTGTTAGGACCACATATAATACAGAGTGGCTTGCTAGAATGTACCTGCAGGAGATTGTGAAACTGCACGGAGTTCCTACGAGTATTGTCAGTGATCGTGATCCCAAGTTTACATCTAAGTTCTGGGAATCTTTCCAAAGAGCATTAGGGACCCATTTGAGGTTGAGTACTGCTTACCATCCGCAGACCGATGGACAGACGGAACGCACATTCAAGCTTTCGAGGACATGTTGCGAGCATGTGTTTTGGAGTTAGGAGGCAGCTGGGATAATTATCTTTCTTAGATTGAGTTTGCTTACAACAACAGTTACCATTCCAGTATTCAGATGGCACCGTATGAAGCTCTGTATGGGAGAAAATGCAGATCCCCTTTATGCTGGACTGAAGTAGGTGAGCGAAGTATGTTAGGACCTGATTTAATTCAAGAAACATCCGAACAAGTATAGAAGATTCGGGAAAATATGCAGAGGGCTCAGGCCAGGCAGAAGAGTTATTACGACAAGCGTCATAAGTCACTATCTTTCGAAGTCGGAGACCATGGATTCTTGAGAATCACACCTACATCGGGACTCGGAAGGAGAATGGGAGTTAAGAAGTTAAGTCCACGGTACTTAGGACCATATCTGATTATGGACCGGATTGGAGAGTCTGCATACCGGTTGGCTTTACCACCCAATCTGTCAGGAATTCACAATGTATTTCATGTGTCACAGCTACGGAGGTATCTCTCTGATCCATCTCACGTGTTACAGCCGGAAGAAGTGGAACTAAAGGAAAATCTGACGTATCAAGTACAACCGTTCCAAATTCTTGAAAGATCCGTCAAGCGACTCCGTTCTAAAGAGATTCCGTTGGTGAAAGTATTATGGAACAACAGATCAGCAGCTGAAGCCACTTGGGAGCGCGAGGATGATATTCAGAAACGCTATCCAGAACTGTTTAGCTCTTAAGTAAGTTTATTTTGCGGACAAAATTCCTATTTGGTGGGGAGAGTGTAACATCCCACATAATTAGTAAAATACATAGGTGTTAAAATGAGATAGATGCATGTGTATGTTTGATGGCTTGCGAATTGTTTGATCTTTATCCTTGGATGAGACTAAGGTAAGTATTTTAATTAAATCATAGGAGGGTGCATATGTAGGCATGTGAAATTTATTAAAATCATATGAGTAATTGGAGTGTGTGTTAGAAGGCTTTTATGTTTATTGGACTTTGGAAGTGGGCTAGTGTGTGTGGACTTGTCACTATTGGACTTGTGTGATTGGGTTCTTTGTGTGTGTGTGGCCAATGGCCCAAAGGGGATTCTTGGATCAATCATGTTCAGCCCAAATTAAATCCACACATAATTCCCTAAGCCTTGTCCAACAAGGTTGTCTTGTGTAGCAAGGAATTCCCACTTGGCAAGATGTATTCTTTCCCACCTATTTCATGCGCAAAAGAGGGTGACTAGGACTTAGAAAAAATCTATCAATTTTCCTCATGCATGACCGCCACCTCACACCATAGTTTGTGCACTTTTGACTTCAACTTCATTGCATGAAAGACACATGTACTCCTTAGCATTATTTTGGGCTGCATTCTTCTTCTTTTAGGCGCACATGGAGGTGTCTTGGAGCAGATTTTTATGACACAAAATCTGCCTTTGAGTGTTGACTTGGAGAACCACCTTACACCTTCCATCATGAGGCTGAATTGTGCAGATTTTTGCATGCTTTTGGCAGTCCATCATGAGCCAAATCTGTCCTTGCTTCCTCATGCAACCAAAGAAGGATTTTGGGGCTGCATCTCCCTCATCACTTGTGCGCACAAGAGCACCCCCAAAGCAGATTTTTGGCTGCCACAAAGCTGTCTTGCTTGTGGACTTAGTGAACCCTCTTACATGTGCTCATGATGCACCTCCTTTCCACTCCATCTTGTGCGCCTAGCTTGCTTGTTTATGTTAAAAATTCTGACTTGATAGCAATTATTCAGATCTGAATCCCCTCCTCACTCCTTGCATGTGCTTAGTGTATATTAGAAGCAACCCCTTGCTTGTTTTGACCATGTGTGCAGTCCCATTCTTGCAAGAAACCAGATTTTTGCCATGATGTCTCATCATTTCAACCTCTCCTCCCCTCTTCCTTAAGATGTGCGCACAAGAGGGACTCTCCCTCACTTTGCACAAGTTCAGCCAACATCTCCTCCTCCTCCTCACTCTCTAGCCGAACCTACAAGCACCATTGGAGAAAGAAAGACCAAGCCAACTCCCTTCTTCACTCACTCACCTCAACCGTGACCTATACACCAAGCTAGTGCAAGCCTTCTTCTTCTTTTCCCCTCACTGTCCAGCTTTGTTCCTCAACCTTGAAGCTGTCCAAGATTGTCCTCCTCACCATTTATGCGCATAGATCATCTCCTAGGAAGTGTGGACTTGTTGTTGGTAGAACTAGAAAGGTGTGGTGTGTGAGCAAGAAGTGTGTGCTACAAGAGGTAAGCCTAGAACTTAGACCTCTTTCATGGTGTGTAATCATGTGTGTTCTTGAATGTCTCTTTGAATATGTTTTGTTTTGGATTCAAGAATGAGCATGGTGGAAGTATAATGAGCTATTTGAAAATGATTTGTATGCATAAGTTATAGAAGGAAAGTCTCATGGTTATGCTTAGAAATATGCCACTGTCTATGTATGAATGTGCCACTGTTTTGAGGAGAAATATGCCACTGTTTAAGTATGAATGTGCCACTGTTTTGAAGCTAAGAATGTCACTGTTTCGGTTTGACAAAAGCACCATCTTGATGCCATTGTTTTGTATAAAAGTGCCACTGTTTTGAGGATGCATATGCCACTGTTTCGGTTGGACAAGCTCACCATTTTGATGCCACTGTTTTGTATAAAATGCTCTCTGTTTTAGTGCATCACATGCCACTGTTTCTGCATAAAAACACTCACTGTTTTAGTCCATTATGTGCCACTGTTTCTGCATAAAATGCTCACTGTTTTAATGCCACATATGTCACTGTTTTGCACCAAAAACACTCACTGTTTTAGTACTTAATGAGCCACTATTTCTGCATAAAATAACCACCATCTTGATGTCCAAACGCTACCCTCTATGCCACTGTATTGGTGTCTAAATACTCCCATTTTGCCACTGTTTTGATGATCAAGAATCACTATTTATGCCACTGTTTTAATGTCTAAATATCATGATTTATATCACTGTTTTGGATGTTCAAATGTATCATTCATGCCACTGTTTTTAATGTTCAAAAACCACTCCCTTTGCCACTGTTTTTGATGTGCAAATATCACCACTAATGTCACTGTTTTAATGATTAAATGTTACCATTCATGCCACTGTTTTGATGCACAAATAACACTACTTATGCCACTGTTTTGAGGTCCAAATGCCATTGATTATGTCACTGTTTTAACATTCAAATGCCATTGTTCTGCCACTGTTTTAAGGTCCAAAATGTCACTGGTTCTGTTTTAGAATGGTCACTGTTTCTGCTGTAAGGTCCTAATGTATTTCTGCTGTAAAACGTCACTGTTTCTGTCCACTGTTTTTAAGTAAAACGTCACTGTTTCTGCCCACTGTTTTTAAGGAAAAAGTCACTGTTTCTGCTCACTGTTTTAAGCACAAACGTCACTGTTTTCTGCTGTAAAAACGCTGCTGTATGCTCACTGTTTTTCTGCTGTAAAAACGCTGCTGTATGCTCACTGTTTTCCACTGTAAAACGCTGCTGTATGCTCACTGTTTCTGCTGTAAATCGCCACTGTAAATGATTGGTTGTAATTGATTTAGGTGCGCCTAAGAAGTGAGATACTTCGCTGCTGTTTGGTATTGTTTAAGACACACAAGGTAAGTGTCAGGCGATATTACCTAATGTGACTATTGACTACTGGTATAAAATTGTGACATGTTGCTCCATATTCCGTAAAAGTATTATGTTCCATTATGATGAAAGGAAACTGCCAAAAATGTGCCGTGATGGCTATATGATTATGAGGTAAAGACGTTATGTGGCAGCATAACGCATATGAAAAGTATATGTGCCGTGATGGCTATATGAAAGGTATATAAGCATGCATCTTACATCATACCGCATTTTTACGTTTTGTGTGTGAAAGCATAGCATGACATGCATGTATCAAGATCATATAGGCCTTGTTTTAGAATAGTTATGTACAGGACCATGTGTTTGAGCAAGCATCATATAGGCATCCCCAAGGTACCGGGGTATGGGACACTTGGCATCAGTCCGCATAGGCCCACAGTTGGAATCCACATGGAGCTCAGGTGCCAAGGGATATTTGATTCCACTGTGAAGTGCGCGCACGACGGTGCTAAAAGCGCAAAGGAAAGGCGTTATATACGCAATATATGAATATGATGAAAAGGAAAGGCGTTATATGCGCAATATATATGAATATGATGAAAAGGAAAAAAAAGGGAAAAGGAACAAGGATCTGTTGAAGTGACTGTTTATGATTTTGTGCCTAGTTAATACTGTTATATTACTGGTTTTGTTGCCACACTACTGGGATTATTCTCACCCCTTCGGGGCTGCTATTTTCCAAAATGGCAGGAGGACGTAAAAGCATTTGAAGGAGTGATGTTTTGCTGTTGCTTGCTGATGCATGGATTATCACTGTTGCTGTTTGATTGATTGGATGACTGTAATGTTTAATATTTTGGTACTCTTGGATGACTGTAGACTTTATCATCTTTATTTTATCTTGAACTTTTATGAACAGCGGCTATTTTGGAAAATGTTAGTGAAAGGAAATTTTGAAAGACTTAAGTGCTGAAATTTTTACAGTGCACCTTACGGGTGGGGTTTTTATGAGCAAACGAACTCCGATTTACTATTATTTTATATGCACGCGAAGCCCCAAACGTGCTCTTTCTAAATCACTTGAAATATTTTTTATCGTCCAAACAGAAGTGATAAGAACTGTAGAAACGCTTTTCGGATTTGTTTACTGCTATGAGAATCTTTGATAGCTCATGTGATGTTAACGACTCTAATTCCGCTTAGCAAACGACTCTCTTGGATGCATACAAGGGAGGGCGTTACATTTTGGATACTCAATAAATATTATAGAGTCCAATTTAATCCCTTAAAAAAAACTCAAAGTGTGATCCTTTTAAGATTCAAATTATGGATATTCTTTAAATTTAGATATATCACGATTTCGACCAACTAAGCCTATTTTGGAATTCAGAGGGATTGGAAGTTAACTTTATTTTTATGGGATTAAATTGTGCCCATAATTTTTGTTGAGGATCCAAAAGATATTTTACTCTTTTATTCCGTGAAGATTGGAGGTTTTAGGCTATTTTGGAGTTGGTGGGCAATGTTGTTTATCCAACTTCAAACGGCGATAACCGGAGCTCACGAGCTCGGAATCGAGTGTGTGATAGCTTGTTAGAAAGGTAAGTGAATAAGGAAAAAAGATAACCTAGAGTTCAGGTTTGGATTTTTGTTTTGTGTTCGTAGAAAAACAAATTAGCAAATCTGGTTAAGTGGTAAAAACGTAAAAAGTGAGGAATTGGCTAAGTGGGTTTATGGGAACCCTTTAGTATCTTGTATGTGATAAAATAAAGTGTATAAATAGTTAAGTAAGTCTTCCGCTAGTGTTTCAGTTACGATCACAACTTTTTATTATTACGTTTTTTATACTTTTACTGTTCGCGTAATAATCGGAAAAAATTCATCCTCATTTTTATAAATGAATTGCTGTGATTATAACTGCCCTTAATATCATAATTAATGTTAACAATACCGGTGTACAACGGGCTGTTACACACGTCAATAACTTTAATATTTTAACTATGTACTACGTTTAGTATATAATTAAAAAATGGTTGCAAGACAAAAAATTTATTCCTACAATATAATACTTATATTTCCCATATATATATAAATACACACATGGGAAAACAAGTATCATGTTACATGATAATTCTTATATGGGGAAAACATTTATTCTGTTAAAGAATATAATTTTGTGTCATTTTAAATTCTAACTGCTGCTTACCATCAAGTAACTGTAACAGCCCGTTACGTACCGATATTGTTAACATTAATTATGATATTAAGCGCAGTTACAATCACAACAATTCATTTATAAAAATGAGAATAAATTTTTTCTGATTATTACGCGAACAATAAAAGTATGAAAAGCGTAATAATAAAAAGATGTGATCGTAACTGAAACACTAGCGGAAGACTTACTTAACTATTTATACACTTTATTTTATCACATACAAGATACTAAGGGGTTCCCATAAACCCATTTAGCCAATTCCTCACTTTTAACGTTTTTACCACTTAACCGAATTTGCCAATTTGTTTTTCTACGAACCCAAAATAAAAATCCAAACTTAAACTCCAGGTTATCTTTTTTCCTTATTCACTTACCTTTCTAACAAGCTATCACACACTAGATTCCGAGCTCGTGAGCTCCGGTTATCGCCGTTTGAAGTTGGACAAACAACATTGCCTACCAACCCCAAAACAGCCTAAAACCTCCAAACTTCCCGGAATAAACTGCACCTAACCGCCCGGCCAATGACTCTCAAACTTTTACACCATAAACTAGACACCTCAAACTTCGATTTGACATATCGTATGCTTAATTTGACCAAGTAACGAAGCAGGAATTAATTTCTGAAAACTACCTCAAATCTGCCCACTAAAACAGGACAGAACAGGGCAGTACGTGACAACAGCCCTCATGGGCTGCACACACCACCAATGAACCTAGGCTTTTGATACAACGTAGGGGACATCTTAAGCTTCAAAATGGCGTATGGAACGTCCCAATCGGACCACTATGGAGAGAGATACGCTCTTCCAAAGTTCACCCAAAAACTGCCAATTCTACAGAAAATTCGCCAGAGTTTCCTTTGTATTTCCTAAAATCCCCAAATTTGCATAAGCTGTTTAACACTACTAATACACCTGAAATCCAGCAAAATCCAATGGGTGGCACACACAAGGACCAACAACGCCTTCGGGCACTTACAACCCAATCCAATATACACTTAAAACATAAACAATTTCATGCATAAACCATAATGCGGGTAATCATAAACTTACAATAGTCCTAAAGCCCTTCCATCATAATGCATACATCCATGGTGCATTTACAACACTGGATTACATTTACATTTACAACTTTAACTTTAAACTACAAATATTTACATATTACAACTTCACTTGCCAAATAAATCTATAAACTAAAATGACATGAAAGCTAAACTATGCACCACTGCTCCACTCGTCATCATGCGGGCTTCTTGCCCGCTGCTCCATATCCACTGGTACACCCTGAAATAATGCCCCGAGACGGGGTGAGATATACGGATATATCTCAGTAACCAAGAGGTTCTGGAGAAAACTCCGCCCAATGGTTCACTTCGATGTATATCAATAATATAAAACACCATCACTGTTATAAAACGGGATAAAGCAAGGGATTTAGAGAAAGGGGGAATATATCAGAACAACTACGACATGCGGGATGGTAGCTACCAATACCACGCCATGTCCTCGGCTATACGCCTATGGGTACTACCCCTGGCGTGTTCATAGAACAACCCACCAAGGTACCCCTTCCAACCATATACACTCGAGACAACCTAGTGTCCTCCTATCCGGATAACACACCACGACCCTGGGTCAACTGGAACTCCCTCTCGGAGACCTATCCAGTGGCAGTCCGGAAACACTTGCCCGGAGGCTAAAAATATCTACTGGCCAGAGATCAGGTACATAAGTACCCACTGTGATAATGCACATGCATGCTCATGCTGTTCTACACTACTCATACACACTTCCTACCATTGCCATCAACAAGCAAGGTGGAACACAAAAGGGGAACAAGCCCCAGTACCAAGAGGTTACCTTTCTTTTTCCTTTCACTGAGCTCCGCATAACTCCACTTACAGCTTGATTCACAGGGAACTCCTACACAGAGGACCATTCCACACACTTAGAACTTTGAATCCACTCATGAATTTCAATATACCATATGTAAACCACATCACTTACCTCAATCCACTTGATCCAGGACCAAGGGCAATCCACTGTTTCACTGTTCCAAGTTTATATCCACGTACGGCAACCTGTACAACCATGCACAGCCGTCAGTTTCAGTCAAAATACGTCAAAACGCGAAAACGTCGGATTTTCTCTCCACTCCCTTAAGGGTTCGGCCCACATAGTGTTATTTTGGGTTTTATTTTTCTAAATTTTCTTTCTCATTTTATTTCTCTTACTTAGGTTACCCAAAGGCTAGTTCAATCGCCGTTTTTCGATTTTACGACTTTTACGCAACATTTTGCGAAATATTACACTTTAGGCACATTTTGTCACTTTCAACACTTATTATTTTTACATTGATTCTTCCACATGCCAATCACCACACAACCCATCTAATAACTTTTCCATCACACAACACAACACCAAAGTGTTGTAAAACATCAATTTGCCTAATTATACATAAATGGCCGAATCTTGGTTATCCAAACCAAGGATTTCCACTCAATTCCTATGGTCCACCAGTCACATAATCACTTCATATCATCATATAATCACACTACAATTCACTATAACACACATTAACACCAAAACTCAAAAATCCACTTCATGCACCAATTTTTTTTCTAAGTTAAAATTCATTTTTTTCGCTTAAAATTTTCATTGCATTTCTAGCATTAATACATCATTCTAAGACATTATCATCTAATAGACATTTTCCATTTGAGCTCTCTAACACCACATATCACAAAATCCCTCTTTAGGGGCAATTATCACAACTCAAAATTTAACCAATGAAATGTTGAAATAACTCACCCAATTGAACGGTATAAGGATCCACCTAAGTATACTCCACCATTGGAGCATTTGAAATCAACATAATCACCCTTTTTTGCATGAAAACCGAAACCTTGTAGGGCATGGGTCTCCTCGCACACTCAATTTCAAGGCTAAACAAGGCTACCAATGGGTTTAGGAGGTGTTTTCCATCAAGATTCAACACAAACTTTGTTGAATTTGGTTGAGAATTGGTTGGTTTAGGGAAGAAAGAAACTTGCACACATTTGATGGGGGAAAAAGAGCTCCACGGCTGTGAAAGAAAAAAAAACGAGAATGAAAGATGATGAATAGTAACTTAGTAAGTGTTTATTTGACTTTAAATGGGTACCGGATCCCACGTGATTTAAAACTCGCCCGAATTTCCCTCCGATCATCACTAAAATTCACAATTTAAAAACCTAATGAGAAATTATAATTTTCCATCTTAACAAGATTCTTTAATTTTACTTCCTCAGATAAATTTGGAGCTTTCCGGTTGTTTGGAAAAACACTGCTTTAAGCTACAGCACGCTCCGTTGAAAAACTTTCACAAATTGACTTAAATCCCTCAAATTTTATCAGAAATCATATTTCCTATTTCTATGGACCATTTAAAATCAATATTTGAAACCTAGATCTCAAAATTCCACTGGCACGTTTTACGGTGCAAACTGACTGTAGTATTTTTACTCGCGAAAAACACTATTCACTGATTTTTCTGAAACTTGCCTATCCACTCAATTTTTCGTTCTGAATCCATTTCCAGGCTTATTTTTATCATCTGAGACCTTCTGCTCAATTTTTATCTTCCTAGGGTTGCGTGTTGGCTAATTACCGTTTTGCCCTTTCTTTGTATTTTGGCCTAATCTTTGGGATTTTCACTAATCCATCACTTAATTTCTCACTTAATATTAATTACTTAATTTAGAATTGTGAGGTGTTATAGTAACGATTATAATTTATTTCGAATTAATAATTAATTAAGTTTGAACTAATAAATTATAACCGTTGATTGACGTAAATCAATGGTTATGATCTAAGATGACGCAAAATTATATCATTTAAAAGGACAAACATTTTTCCCTTCTTATTTAAAGAGTAGGAAACTTAAATTTTGTCATGCAACGTAACAAATGGAAAACCAATACATATATATAAGGGTTCGCTTTTTCTATAGCCAATGTAGATAATTTATATACATTGAGCCCAAAACCACGTCGTTTTATGAGGAAGTCAAGATATTTTAGTAATTAAAATTAATTTAAGGATTATAATAGTCTTTTTCTTTTTTGTATTTTATAATAGTCTTTTTTCATTATAATTTTTTAATTTTTTAACCCAAAACGATGTCATTTTGGGAACTAATGTAAATAACTTATCAACATTCACTGTAAATAACCCAAAGATATATATATATATATATATATATATATATATATATATTGAAGGAACTTAACAACAAAGAAAAGCCTAGCTACGTGTCATACGGGGGAGGGGGGAACAAACCCTTAAAAATCATTCATAACTAAAGGCATGCAGTCCTGGAGAGGATGGTCACCTATGATGCACGAACACGGACACGGGACAGGGACACGACACGACACGCACGCCGACGCGTAATTCTAAAAAATGTCATATTTTGACACGTTGGACACGTTTTGATATTAAATAAAATTTTTAATATATATAATATAATTTAAATTTAATACATATAAGAGTCCATAATAAGTCATATAACCAATCAAATATTACAATTTCATAACATATATATAAATATAAATAATTTTTCGTACTTTGTTAATTTTTCATGTCAAATTTCATAACAGAGAAAAATTAATCTATAAATTATTTCTTTTAAACTTAGTTAACAAAAAAATTAAGATTTAAAAAAAAACGTGTCCAAGGGTTGACCGCGTGTCCGAAAAAGTTGACTGCACGTTGCGCGTTGGACGCGTGTCCCCAAATGTTGACCGCGTGTCGGACGCGTGTCCGTGTCGAACACGCGTCCGGCACGCAAATTTTATAAAAACCTGCGTGTCCGTGCTCTGGAGGTTACTAATTCAGTTACTAGTTCCCTCATTACAATAGAGTTTTTTTTTTTCTTTTTTTAGCAGCTCAAACTTAATTTGATAGAGTTATGTGAAAATAAATAAACAAGTACATATTCCTTGATAAATTGAAATTTTTTATTACAATTCTATGAGGTTGAGTAACAGAAATATAAATATATTTTGTCATTGAAATATTGAAAAATTATAAATATAAAGATTATTATAACTCTAAAATAAATTAAAATTACAAAAACACCATGATTTTCTCGTGTATTTTCATAAGGAGCTGAAGAGTTTTTTGTTTTTTTAAGTTAGCGTGAGCTCTAATTATGAAAAATTGGTTTTCCCGGGTACTTTCACACAAGTTTTGACTCTTTAATCTGACTATAGAACTAACTCAGAGTACGGGGCATATTAGAAATAAGGGATAAGATATTATTATTACCAAAGAATGTTACTATCAATATTATTATCATATCTTAACCGTTAATTTTCGCATATCAAAGATTATTATTTTCACAAATCAAATTCATTAATTAATTATTAATTCACAATAAATAATAACCGTTAATTGATGAAAATCAACTGTTAAGTTATGATAATAACATTAATAATAATATTATTTGGTAATAATGATATTTAAACCCTTCCAAAAAATATTGGGAAAAATGTGTCTGTAGTTATTGCAGATAAGTTATTTGCATTTATTCGCAAAATGACGTCGTTTTGGTATTGAAATCTTAAATAATTATAAATATAAAGACTACTATAACTCTGAAATAAATAAAAATTTTAAAAACACCATGATTTTCGCGTGTATTTTCACAAGGAGCTGAAGAGTTTTTTTTAAAGTTAGCGTGAGCTCTAATTATGGCAAATTGGTTTTCTCGGTATTTTCACACAAGTTTTGACTCTTTAATCTGACTTTAGAACTAATTCAGAGAACGCAGCGTATTAGAAATATGGGTTTAGATATTATTATTACCAAATAATGTTACTATCAATATTATTATCATATCTTAACCATTAATTTTCGCATATCAAAGATTATTATTTCCAGAAATCAAATTCATTAATTAATTATTAATTCACAATAAATAATAACCGTTAATTGATGAAAATCAACTGTTAAGATATGATAATAACATTAATAATAATATTATTTGGTAATAATGATATTTAAACCCTTCCAAAAAAATATTGGAAAAAATGTTTCTGCAGTTATTGTAGATAAGTTATTTGCATTTATTCAAAAAAATGATGTCGTTTTGGTATTGAAATTTTAAAAATTTAAAAATATAAATACTACTATAACTCTGAAATAAATCAAAATTATAAAAACTCCATGATTTTCTCGGATATTTTCACAAGCAGCTGAATAGTTTTTTTTTTAGTTAGCGTGAGCTCTAATTATGGCAAATTGGTTTTCTCGGATATTTTCACACAAGTTTTGACTCTTTAATCATAATATAGAACTAACTCAGAGTACGAGGTGTATTAGAAATAAGGGATAAGATATTATTATTATTACCAAATAATGTTACTATTAATATTATTATCATATCTTAACCGTTAAATTTCGCATATCACAGTAAATAATAACCGTTAATTGATGAAAATCAACTATTAAGATATGATAATAACATTAACAATAATATTATTTGGTAATAATGATATTTAAACCCTTCCAAAAAAATAATGGGAAAAATGTTTCTACAGTTATTGCAGATAAGTTATTTGCATTTATTAGCAAAATGACGTCATTTTGGTATTGAAATCTTAAAAAATTATAAATATAAAGACTACTATAACTCTGAAATAAATTAAAATTTTAAAAACACAATGATTTTCTCGCGTATTTTCACAAGGAGCTGAATAGTTTTTTTTTTTTTGAAGTTAGCGTGAGCTCTAATTATGGCAAATTGGTTTTCTCGGTATTTTCACACAAGTTTTGACTCTTTAATCTGACTTTAGAACTAATTCAGGAACGCAACGTATTAGAATTAAGGGATCAGATATTATTATTACCAAATAATGTTACTATCAATATTATTATCATATCTTAACCGTTAATTTTCGCATATCAATGATTATAATTTCCACAAATCAAATTCATTAATTAATTATTAAATCACAATAAATAATAACCGTTAATTGATGAAAATCAATTGTTAAGTTATGATAATAACATTAATAATAATATTATTTGGTAATAATGATATTTAAACTTTCCAACAAAATAATGGGAAAAATGTTTGCTTGTGCTGTTTCCTATTAAGAGGTTCTAAGTTCACATGAACAAGCTCTGGTGGTATTTGATTTGCTTCACAAGACCTCTCATTTTGCATGATTTGAGCCACCGAGAACTCAAACAGCACCTTCTTGAGCATCCGAGAAGATTTCCCAAGCTTCGACCGCTTGTTCTCATCAATTCTGTATCCAATGCAAGTAACACATTTTCTTCCTTGTGGCATTGACCCCATTGCCCTTATGACACAACTGCGGCAATACTTTGCACCACAAACAATGCAAACCTCCTTCTCAGTGAGACGATTCCCTTTAAGGCACAGATAACAAGAACCTTTCTTCCCAGGTCTCACAGCTTGTGGCTTCGCAGGGAAACTTCCCACTTGAGAATCACCAAACTCCTCATTATATGTATCTTCCATGTAACTTGATTCAGGATCAAGAAAGGTCACACGCTTGACATGTTTTGGGCTTGGAGTTTCACTATTATGTTCATTTTCCCTGATAGAACAAATCTCTGAAGAACAAGAAAGATAACTAGAACTTGAACCTGATTCTGTGGTGTCAGAATTACTGTTAAACCCTCTGCCATCTCTATGCACATCCAAACTGCCTGTACTATTATCATGCACATCAAAAGCAGTGTTTGATGATCCAAGTGCACCAGTATCCAAATTTGAAGACACAACAAAATCCTTTTTGTGATGAGTTTTGGAAACAGGTTGGATAACTGGCACAGAGAAACCATGAGACTGAGAAGGAGCTGAAAGAACTAGTTTTTTGAAAACCCATGAAGCAAAAAGTGCAATATCAGCACCCCATGAATGGAAAACCAGGAAACAAAGAGTAAAAAACTTGGCAATAGAGGGAGAGACATAGAGAGAAAGAGAGAGAATTTGTCCTATGAGAGCGATGATGACTGTGATAAGGAGAGGAGGCAAGAGAAGCAAAGATGGAAGAATAATGGTTGAATTGAATAGGAAAAGCAGAAAGGAGTGAGAAGTAAACAAGTTGACCGAAGTAGAGGGTGAGAGGAAGTTTAAGGCATCGGTAGTGGACGTGTTCCCAACCTTTGAATGGAAATTACTTGGAAAATAAACGAAAGGGGCCATGACTTTCAAATCAAAGTGTATTCGTCTATCCAGCACAAGTGAAAATCAATAGGTTTGATCGAATATTTATACATTATTTTTGGGCTCGCAGATGAGTAAGCCCAATACGATATTATTTTGGGCCCAATATCAAAATTATTATCGTATCGTAATCGTTGATTTTCATCAATTAATGATTATTATTTATAGTGAATTAATACGTAATTAATGAATTTAATTTTTTGAAAATAATAATAGTTGATAGACGAAAATTAACAATTAAGATATGATAGTAATGTTGATAATAAAATTATTTGATAATAATAATATCTTATCCATTATTTCTAATACGCCCCGTAGTCTGAATTAGTTTTATAACCAATTTAAAGAGTCAAAACTTAATTTACAAAAAAAAATGTCAAAACTGATATGAAAATACCTGAGAAAACCAATTTGCCATAATTAGATGTCACGTTAACTTAGAAAAAAAAAACTATTCAGCTCCTTGGGGAGGAGTCATTTGCTGCATCACTCTCTTCCATAGTGTGTCACCGTTTTGTTTCTTTTTCTTTCTATATTGAATTGTGTTGTCTTCTGTACCAAAAAAAAAAAAAAAGAATTGTGTTGTCACTCACATGTCATTTTTGAGATAATTATGATGTATTATGTGTTTGTTTCTTTGATTTTGTTTTCTATTTATTTTTATCATTTTGTTTCACTGTTTAGGTTGACAAGGTTTATAAATTGGCTTTTTGACCCTTTTATCCTTCATTAATTAATTAATAATCATTTTATCCCTTATTTAAAGTTATCTACCAATCTACCATTTCTTTAATCGTTTAACTTGAAGATTTAATCGATCAAATGGTCAAAACTGAAAAAAAATAGTTAACTTGAAGATTTAATCGATTAAATCTCCCTCTTAATCAATTAGATATCCATCTTAATTGATTTAATCGATTAAATATCTCAAATGAGCGTGAAAGCATTGATTGAATGAAACAAACACGGTATTAGAGGTTACTTGAATTTTGAATTTAATGTAATAGGAGTTGATTGTGATTTGTATTTAATAGGAGCTAATTGTGTCCTATTAAATACAAAACGCAATCAACTCCTATTAAATACAAAACGCAATCAGCTCCTATTAAATACATCAACAAATATGCTATATTTAATCCTTGTGAAACCCTGTGCCATCTCTTTAAATGACTTAACTTAAAGGTATAAAAAAATGACATAACTTATGTTATTTAAAATGACAAACATCAAGCCCAAAAAAAAAAGAATATAAATAAGTGGTCCATTTGAAATTTTTGGATACTCAACAAATATTATAGAGTCCAATTTAATCCCTTAAAAAAACTCAAAGTGTGATCCTTTTAAGATTCAAATTATGGATATTCTTTAAATTTAGATATATCACGATTTCGACCAACTGAGCCTATTTTGGAATTCAGAAGGATTGTAAGTTAACTTTATTTTTATGGGATTAAATTGTGCCCATAATTTTTTTTGAGGATCCAAAAGATATTTTACTCTTTTATTTTTCCCAGAAATTTGTGTCTGCACTTGCACATAACCGTTGAAAATAAATATAACCGTTGGATCAAAAAGGGGAAGGATATTGTAACAACCAAGTTTTTTTACTACCATATTACTACCAATCAATCTTACCGTTAGATCGCTTATGTTGGTCCAACGGTTATATGTATTTCCATCTTTGTATGGTCATGATTTCTCAAATTTAATATTTTATATTTATTTTCACTTTTGTATGGTTATGATTTCCCATATTTAATGCTTTCACTTTAAATTTGGGGAATCATAACCATACAAAGATAAAAATAAATGTAACCGTTGAATCAACATAAGCGATCTAACGGTGAGATTGATTGGTAGTAACATGGTTGTAATACAACTTGGTTATTACAATATCCTTCCCCTATTAAAATTTTTATTTAATTTCAAAACGTGTCCCAACATATCGAAATATGACATTTTTTAGAATTAACATATCGTCGTGCCCCGTGTCCGTGTCCGTGCATTATAGCCGGAGATAAGGTGCGGGCTAAAGCAGTTTTCAAAATTGTCAATTTCTGAAGTGAGCTTAAAATTTTGAGCAAAGTGTTTCTTGTCAATATTTCCATTACCCCGTGTGGTAGTTGTCGGGAATAGCCAATGGGATGAAAGTTGACTTGAAGTTTTGAGGGCATGTTACGCATTGGTTGCTTTTTTTTTATTGCCTTGGAGGGTACTTCTTGTGTTAAAGATACACGTTCTTGAGTTTTTACCCACACAAGTGTTGGAATAATTCAAAATAGTTAGGAATTAGTTTCTGCTTTGTTATGATTTTGTTCCTACTAGAATTTGTATAGGATAGATTCATAAGGTTGTTTAGATGTTATTCTATAGGATAAAATTAAGAGTTTGTTTCCTTTATTAGAGGTAGGTGTTACACAATTTGAAATAGTGTTTGTATATAAATTGACCTCTGAGTATGAGGAAAATTATGAATACGAATGAGAATTCTATATTGGTACTCTTGTTTTGACATGGTATCAGCTTTTTGGTTCTGATCCTACGAATTTCCAAGGAAAAAATTCCTCCATATTTTTTTTCTCTTTCTTTACGGGTTATACCCAATCCACCCATTTTTTTCTTTTTTCTCTTCAAAAGTAAACCAAACACACATATTCATCTTTCTCTCTCATGGAACAGGAAAACCCCAACAACGAAAACCCCAACCATAACACCGACGCCGTCATCACCCCTCCTCAGCCACCCGCCCCAATCGTGATACACCGAGACAATTCCTCCTTCCCAGTAACCATTATTCTTGATGAAACCAACTTTCCCATATGGTCTCAACTCATGGACCTTCGTATCGGTGCTCGCAACAAAGGTGGGTATCTCACCGGTGACACCCCGAAGCCTCCTCCTGACGATCCTTTCTATGAGTCCCTCTCTGATCCCTCATTTCCTCCGTCTGGACTCCGCATGCGATATATGGGATGCCTGCAAACGGAAATTCTATGATGGCTCCGATGAGACATGCTTGTTTGAACTCAACCAAAGGTCTTTCTCCACGAAGCAAAATGGTCGTCCCTTGCCTACATACTACAACGAACTTCTTGAAATTTTCCAGGAGATTGGTCACCGTACCATGTCCCAAGCCACCACCGTTGATGGAGTCGTTCAACTGGACTCTGCCATGGCCCGTCTACGAGTCCATATTTTCTTAAGTTGTTTGGACTCTGATCTGGATCATCTCCGTGGGGAAATCTTACGCAAGGAACCCAAACTTGATCTTGAGGGTTCCTATGCATTTGTTAGACGGGAAATCACTCAACGTCAATCCATGGATTCTTCTCGGCCCTCCTCAAAATCTACAGCCTTGCTGACTCATCCTACTCCACGACCTCCTCACCTGCGTCATTCCTCCTCATCTGGAAAATCAGGTAATCTGGTTTGTTCTCATTATGGTATGACTGGTCATTCCAAGCAACATTACTTCGAATTAATCGGCTATCCAGATTGGTGGGATCCCACCAAACAGCCTCGGAGGAAACCCACCACAGCTGTCTCCTCTGCTTCTGCCACCCCAACTCCTCTGGTCACTCCTCCAGCAGCGAACATTGCTCACCAGGGCTCAATTGGTAACTCCCTTGCTTTCTCTGTGTTGTCTAAGAACAATGTATGGATAATTGATACCGGAGCTTCAGATCATATGATCCGAGACTCAATGATCAGATCATATAATCAACTACAATTCACTATACCACACATTAACACAAAACTCAAAAAATCCATTTCATGCACCAATTTTTTTCTAAGTTAAGATCCATTTTTTTCGCTTAGAATTTTCATTGCATTTCTAACATTAATACATCATTCTAAGACATTATCATCTAATAGACATTTTCCATTTGAGCTCTCTAACACCACATATCACAAAATCCCTCTTTAGGGTCAATTATCACAACTCAAAATTTAACCAATGAAATGTTGAAATAACTCACCCAATTAAACGGAATAAGGCTCCACCTAAGTATACTCCACCATTGGAGCATTTGAAAGCCTCATGATCCAACTTTTTTGCATGAAAACCGTGGCCTATATAGTGGTAGATCTCCCTCCACACTCAATTTCAAGACTCAATAATGGTACCAATGGGTTCAGGAGGTGTTTTCCATCAAGATTCAACACAAACTTTGTTGAATTTGGTGGATTATAGCTTGACTTATGGAAAGGAAGAGAATTTGCACAAAGGAGAAAGAGGAATGGGCTGGACGCTGGAGAAAGAAGAAAAAACCGTGAAATGAAAGAGATGAATAGTGGTTTAGGAATGTTTATTTGACTTAAAGCGGGTACCGGATCCCACGTGATTTAAAACTCACCCGAATTTCCCTCTGATCATCACTAAAATTCACAATTTAAAAACCTAATGAGAAATTATAATTTTTCATCTTGACAAAATCCTTTAATTTTACTCCCTCAGATAAATTTGGAGCTTTCCAGTTGTTCGGAAAAACACTGCTTTAGGGTACAGCGCGCTCCGTTGACAAACTTCCACAAATTGACTTAAATCCCTAAAATATTATCAGAAATCATATTTCCTATTTCTATGGACCATTTAAAATCAATATTTGAAACCTAGAGCTCAAAATACCACTGGCACGTTTTACGGTGCAATCTGACTGCGGTATTTTTACCCGCGAAAAACACTATCCACTGATTTTTCTGAAACTTGCCTATCCACTCAATTTTTCATTCTGAATCCATTCCCAGCTTATTTTTATCATCTGAGACCTCCTGCTCAATTTTTTATCTTCCTAGGGTTGCGTGTTGGCTAATTACCGTTTTGCCCTTTCTTTGTATTTTGGCCTAATCTTTGGGATTTTCACTAATCCTTCACTTAATTTCTCACTTAACACTTAATTACTTATTTTAGAATTGTGAGGTGTTATAATCACCCCACCTTTTAGAATTTTGTCCGCAAAATTAATCCATACCTGTCCACTAACTCAGGATATAGTCGGAGAATCTCCTCCTCCCGTTCCCAAGTAGCTTCCTCAGGTGTACGTCCTTCCCACTGAATCTTTAACATCGGTATCACTTTGCTTCTGAGCTTCTTTTCACTGCGGTCAAGGACCTCAGTAGGACCTATAGGCATCTTTAAGTTCTCTTTAATTTCAATCTCGTCCGGTATCACCAAATGTGATTCATCCGGAATGTAACGCCGCAGCTGTGATACATGAAAAACATCGTGCAGATTTGACAACTGTGGGGGCAAGGCAAGCTGATAGGCCACTGGTCCAACTCTTTTCATTACTTGATACGGCCCAATAAAACGGGGACTCAGCTTCCTCACGCCCGGTGCACGCCCAACACCAGTAACTGGAGATAACCGTACAAATACATGATCACCTTCATCAAATTCCAGCGGTCTGTGTCTATTATCATAATAACTTTTTTGCTGATTCTGTGCCTGTTTAAGCTTTTCTCTGATCATTTCTATCTGTGCTGTAGTTTCTTGCCCAAATCTCTCTTTATCACCAACCTCTGTCCAACAAGTAGGAGTGCGACATCTCCGCCCATACAATGCCTCATATGGTGCCATTCCCAAACTGGAGTGAAAACTATTATTATACGAAAATTCCACCAGTGATAAATATCTATCCCACGCAGTACCCTGCTCAAGTGAGCAAGCTCTCAACATATCCTCTAATGTCTGTATGGTCCTCTCAGTCTGACCATCAGTCTGCGGGTGATACGCAGTGCTCAGCCGAAGCTGAGTGCCAAAAGCCTGCTGTAAGGCTCCCCAAAAACGAGAAGTAAATTTCGGATCCCGATCACTAACAATGCTAACCGGTACTCCGTGGAGTCTTACAATCTCTTTCACATATAACTTTGCTAATTTCTCCGTAGAGAAGTCCACTCGCACTGGCAGAAAATGTGCAGACTTCGTGAGCCTGTCCACTATTACCCAAATTGAATCGTGACCGGCCTGAGTCCGAGGCAAACCAACAACAAAATCCATCGAGATGCTCTCCCACTTCCACTCTGGTATATCCAACGGCTGAAGTAACCCTGCAGGTTTCTGATGTTCTATCTTAACTCTCTGACAAATCAAACACCTTGATACATACTCGGCTACATCCTTTTTCATCCCAGGCCACCAGAACTTAGTTTTCAAGTCTTTATACATTTTTGTGGCACCCGGGTGTACAACATACTGACCCTTATGGGCCTCAGTCATTACTTCCTCGGCTAATTCTTTAGGCACAACTATCCTGCCCTGGTACGTTAACAATCCTTGTTCATTTAATGCTATACCATTCTATCCTTTCAGATACTTGCTACTATCATTTAGAATTTGTTTCTCTCTAATCCTCTCATGCAATTCATTCTCAACCTGTAAACCTCTGAATTCTTCAACACTTCCTATAAAAACATCTACCAACTTCACGTCACGGAACTGTTCTATTAAATCATAATCCCACAGCATTAACTGGGACACACTTACAGACTTTCTACTCAATGCATCTGCTACTTCATTAGCTTTACCTGGATGGTATTTCAACTCAAAGTCATAATCCTTTAAAAATTCAACCCATCTCCGCTGTCTCATATTCAATTATTTCTGATCAAATAAATATTTTAGGCTCTTGTGATCACTGAACACAGCAAATTTCATCCCATACAGAAAATGCCTCCAGATTTTTAAGGCAAACACTATTGCAGCAAGCTCCAAATCGTGCATCGGATAATTCTCTTCATGCGACTTTAACTGTCTTGAAGCATAAGTAACCACTCTTTTCTCTTGCATTAGTACACACCCCAAACCTCTCTTGGACGCATCACAGTATAATTCAAATTCACCTTCCGGATCGGGGAGTGTCAACGCTGGAGCCGTAGTCAACTTCTCTTTAACTTTCAAAAAACATTTTTCACATTCCTGAGTCCACACAAAAGGAGTATCTTTTCGTGTTAATCGGGTCAATGGTAGCACCATTGTGGAAAACCCCTCAATAAATCGTCGATAATACTCAGCGAGACCCAGAATCTCTGTAACCGTTTTCGGTCGTTCCCAGGCCATAACAGCCTCAATCTTATTCGGATCCACAACAACACCTCTTTCAGAAATAACATGGCCTAAAAATTGCACCTCAGATAACCAAAATTCACACTTTGACGGCTTCGCATACAACTTTTTATCCTTTAGTACCTGCAACACAGTCCTCAAATGCTCCATATGCTTCTCCTTGCTCTTAGAATAAATCAAGATATCATCGATGAATACAATAATGAACTAATCCAAATACGGCTTGAAAATACGATTCATATAGTCCATGAACACCGCCGGGGCATTAGTAAGCCCAAAAGGAATAACCTGATACTCGTAGTGTCCATATCTAGAACGAAATGTCGTCTTAGGCACATCCTCCGGTTTAATCCGAATTTGATGGTATCCGGACCGGAGATCAATCTTTGAAAACACACAGGCACCCCTCAACTGATCCACCAAGTCATCAATACACGGAAATGGGTACCTGTTCTTGACCGTCACTTTATTTAATTGCGATAGTCAGTACGCAATCTCATGGTTCCATCCTTCTTTTTCACAAATATTACCGGTGCTCCCCACGGAGACACACTAGGTCTGATGAAATCCTTTGCAGACAACTCCTCTATATGTTTCTTCAACTCTGCCAACTCTAATGGTGACATCCGATATGGAGCCAAGGAAATAGGCCCCACACCCGGCAACAACTCAATCGAGAACTCAATCTCCCTCTCAGGTGGAAATTCCGGTATCTCATCAGGGAACACATCCGCAAACTCATTAACCACCGAAATCGTAGGAATCTCAATCTCCTTACCACCCAGTAATCCACCCAAGAAAATATAACCCTGATCCCCAGCCTTCAAGGCTTTAACAGCTTGACACATAGACAGAAAAGGAGACGGACCCACCGAGGGTCTCTCGTGTGCAAGTATCAACCTCTTCCCGCAACAATCAATCATTGCGCAGTTTTGAGATAGCCAATCCATACCCAATACCAAATTAACAGAGGCCAGGGGCAAGATAATTAAATCAATAGTGTAACCCCTGCCTTCATAGGTAAATCCAACTTCTTTACAGACAAAGGAGGAATCACTAACCTCTCCCGTAGCCGTTGTAATACGCATAGGGGAAACATCCGTGACACTTTCAATCCCAATCCTTTTGCAACATATTCAGCCATAAACGAATGTGTCGCCCCCGAATCAAATAACACAGATAAATCAATATTTGAGATAAAAATTATACCTTTAACCAAATTGGGCGCCTTAGCAGTTTGCTGAACATTTGTAGTGTAGACACGCCCAACCGTAGGAGCAGATGGCAAGGCCTGCAGATTCGCAGCCTGCCCAGTATTACTGTTACAATTGTTGGCGTAATGCCCAACCTTACCACATTTGAAACAAGCATTCGGGCTCACAGTACACGGCCCTTGATGAAACCTTTTACATTTATCACAGCGAGGGTTTGAACCCCTATCATTGAAACCACTCCTTTGACCACCACCTCTTTTAAACTGACCTGGAGGCTGCCTTACCTGCAACCCCCTCCCCCTGTTATTGTTCTGATAGTAGCCACCCCTGTTGTTATTATTACCAGAAGGACCAGATGTCCTTGGAGGACCGGACTTTGGATAACGGTTATAAACACTTTCAACCCGTTTACACTGGGTCACCAGATCTGCAAAATTTCTCACAGCAGTATTTGACATTCTCTTTGAAATTTTCTCATTAAGACCTCTCTGAAACTTGGCAGCTAAAAACTCTGTAGTCGGCATTACACCCCCATAATTAGCAAATTTAACTAACTCATTGAACTTCGACACATAGGCCTCCACTGTCATGGTACCCTGTACCAATTTCTCAAATTCACCCTGTTTGACCTCTCTAACATCACTGGGAAAATATTCCTCATGAAACAGCCGCTCAAATAAAGCCCAGGTAATTTCTTCACCCTGAATAACAAATGGCTGAGATGTAGTATACCACCACTCGTGTGCATCTCCCTCAAGCATATAAACAGAATATAGCAATCTCTAGGGGTCCTGACACCCCATAACCTGAAATATCTTATCCATCCCTCTTAACCATGTAGTCACTACCTTCGGGTCCCTCGACCCCTGAAATGATGGCAGTTTATGTTTCCGGAAAGAAATGAGTCTCTCCTCATCAGTGCCAGCAGCACCCTGTATCAAAACACTCTGCCCAGCAGCACCAGATGTCTGAGCAACAGAAGAAGGATCTATAGTAGGATTTGGAATATATGTAGGATCAGTAGTGTGGTGACTAGCCTCGCCAGAATGACGACTAGCACCACTCCCCTCATGCTGAGGAGTAACAGATGGCGTACGGGTAGCAGTCTCCGTAGCAGTATGTGGAGGTGAATTATCTCCCCTGTTCCGAGCCCTCTCTGCTCTTAACTCATTCATAAAAGCGTGCATCATATCTTGGTTATTTTTCATCAGAGTCTCATTCATATTTCTATTTAAAGCTACCTCCTCCTGCAGAGCTGTCATAGCTGCAGTAAGAGGATCCTGTGCAATCACACGACCTGCACCCCTAGCTCCACGGCGACCCCGTGCCCTACTCATGATATCTGCATATGTAACACAAAGGAATGGGTTGATCAGACTCATACTGAGGAATCACCTGTGCAGTAATCATAAACAGTTCACAGATAGCTATGCAGCACAAGATGCAGTTATACCCTATCAGAGTTCCCTAACAAAACTGCTCTGATACCACTTGTAACGCCTAGCAACTTGCAAGGATTAACGACTGTCCCCACACACTAACACGAGACTTTTCAGCGTGCTTTGTCCTCACTCGCACACTTGCCGGGAAAACTTCCCAGGAGGTCACCCATCCTAGAATTGCTCCAAGTCAAGCACGCTTAACTGTGGAGTTCTTCCGATCCGGGCTACCGAAAAGTAGAAGCATCTTATTAGTATAGGTAGTACCAATTAATTCTTATAAGCCATTCCCTACTGTACTGTCCCATACCAGCACAGTCTCTGGAATCCCTCTCTTTCTAGTGTTATTCGATTCATTCATGTACCAGCACAGTCTCTGGAATCCCTTGTCTGTGCCCTTGCGCACAGGCGATCACTCCCCGCCCTCGTCAACGCCTGGGATGTTACACCAGGGGTATCTTTCTCTCTCTCTCTCTCTCCATATTTACATCTTGATTCAGTCTTAGCTGTGCCCTCTTTGGAGTTCAATTTGCTTTTTGTTTTCCAACTAACCTATTCTTTGCATTGCTCTGTCATATTTTGGCCTACTCACTGCATATTTCAGGACATCTCCACCAAGAAGACAATTGGCTGGTGTTAAAAGAGGAAGCTTATATTTTCTGGACTTGCATTGGACGAATGATCATTCTCCTGCTCGTGCTTGTTCTACCTTGACTGCTGATGAAGCCCGCACAACCATTTGGCTTTGGCATAGAAGATTAGGACACCCTTCCTTTAGCTATTTAAAAAAATTGTTCCCCAGTTTATTTTTTACCGTAACTATTTCTGATTTCTCATGTAATGTGTGCGAAATGGCTAAAAGCCATCTTATCCCTTTTCTCCCAAGCATCAATAAAAGTACTCTTCCATTTCAAGTAATTCACTCAGATATATGGGGCCCTGCTCGCATCCCTTCATTTTCTAAAGCTTACTATTTCATTACTTTTATTGATGAATTCTCTCGAATGACTTGGGTTTCTCTGCTGCGAAAAAAAGTGATGCTTTTACTGCCTTCAAACATTTTCATGCCATGGTCACCACACAATACAATTCCAAAATCCAAGTTCTCCAGTCTGACAATGGGGGGGAATACTTATCACACACCTTTACCACTTTCTTGCTTGACCATGGCATCCGTCATCAAACTTCGTGCTCCCACACCCCTTAGCAAAATGGTCTAGCTGAACGGAAAAATAGGCACCTCTTAGAAGTTATGCGTGCTTCCCTATTTGGCATGAATGTTCCTACAAGATATTGGGGAGAAGCTGTGCATTCCGCTGCCTATCTCATCAACCGCACCCCATCAAGTGTCCTTCAATTTAAAACCCCTTACACTGTCCTCCATTCCCATTTTTCTACCCCTCATATGAATAACATTGAGCCACGCATATTTGGTTGTACTATTTTTGTCCATAATCCTAAAGCATTACGTAGCAAACTCGACCCATGTGCAACAAAATGCATATTTGTTGGATACTCAGCCTCACAAAAAGGGTACCGTTGCTTTGACCCTGTTCAACACAAAATCCATGTCACCCTAGAAGCTTCTTTTTATGAGGAGGAGCCCTTTTTATCTCAGGGGGAGTCCTTGGCCTTTCTCCTCAAGGGGAGACATCACCAAAGGTTTTTGGAGGACAAGTACCTGTTGAAGAAGAACTTTATGCTGAAATCCCAGCACCACTATTACTGTTGTCCCAAGCATGTGACACAGATATAAGCTCACCTCCTTTAACATCACAACCAGAAATGTTCACTAGAGATGTTCCTGATCCTGCACAATAACCATCACCCCAGGTATGTTCTCAAAATACATCTATTAATTCCTCTCCTGCTACTTCTCCAAATTCTCCTGCCCAACAAGTTAGATGCTCTTCCCGACCCAACAAAGGTGTCCCTAAGACACTATATGAACCTGACCCCAAAGCAAAAGCCAAATACCCTATAAGCTAGAGATGTTGCATAAAAAAAATTAAATCAATGGTTATGATCTAAGATGACGCAAAATTATATCATTTAAAATGACAAACATTTTTCCCTTTTTATTTAAAGAGTGGGAAACTTAACTTTTGTCATGCAACGTAACAAATGGAAAACCAATACATATATATAAGGGTTCGCTTTTTCTATAGCCGATGTAGATAATTTATCTACATTGAGCCCAAAACCACGTCATTTTAGGAGGAAGTCAAGATATTTTAGTAATTAAAATTAATTTAAGGATTATAATAGTCTTTTTCTTTTTTGTATTTTATAATAGTCTTTTTTCATTATAATTTTTTAATTTTTTAACCCAAAACGATGTCATTTTGGGAACTAATGTAAATAACTTATCAACATTCACTGTAGAAACGTTAAAGCTATATATATATATATATATATTGAAGGAACTTAACAACAAAGAAAAGCCTAGCTACGTGTCATACGGGGGAGGGGGGAACAAACCCTTAAAAATCATTCATAACTAAAGGCATGCAGTCCTGGAGAGGATGGTCACCTATGATGCACGAACACGGACACGGGACAGGGACACGACACGACACGCCGACGCGTTAATTCTAAAAAATGTCATATTTTGACACGTTGGACACTTTTTGATATTAAATAAAATTTTTAATATATATAATATAATTTAAATTTAATACATATAAGAGTCCATAATAAGTCATATAACCAATCAAATATTACAATTTCATAACATATATATAAATATAAATAATTTTTCGTACTTTGTTAATTTCTCATGTCAAATTTCATAACAGAAAAAAATTAATCTATAAATTATTTCTTTTACATTTAGTTAACAAAAAAATTAAGATTAAAAAAAATGTGTCCAAGGGTCAAAGCAACGGTACCCTTTTTGTGAGGCTGAGTATCCAACAAATATGCATTTTGTTGCACATGGGTCGAGTTTGCTGCGTAATGCTTTAGGATTGTGGACAAAAATAGTACAACCAAATATGCGTGGCTCAAGGTTATTCATATGAGGGATAGAAAAATGGGAATGGAGGATAGTGTGAGGGGTTTTAAATTGAAGGACACTTGATGGGGTGCGGTTGATGAGATAGGCAGCAGAATGCACAGCTTCTCCCCGATATCTTGTAGGAACAATCATGCCAAATAGGCAGCGGAATGCACAGCTAGACCATTTTGCTGAGGGGTGTGGGAGCACAAAGTTTGATGACGGATGCATGGTCAAGCAAGAAGGTGGTAAAGGTGTGTGACAAGTATTCCCCCCATTGTCAGACTGGAGAACTTGGATTTTGGAATTGTATTGTGTGAATAAAAGTAATGAAATAGTAAGCTTTAGAAAATGAAGGGATGTGGGCAGTGCACCATATATCTGAGTGAATTACTTGAAATGGAAGAGTACTTTTATTGATGTTTGGGAAAAAAGGGATACGATGGCTTTTAGCCATTTCGCACACATTACATGGGAAATCAGAAATAGTTACGGTAAAAAATAAACTGGGGAACAATTTTTTTAAATAGCTAAAGGAAGGGTGTCCTAATCTTCTATGCCAAAGCCAAATGGTTGTGCGGGCTTCATCAGCAGTCAAGGTAGAACAAGCACGAGCAGGAGAGTGATCATTCGTCCAATGCAAGTCCAGAAAATATAAGCTTCCTCTTTTAACACCACAACCAATTGTCTTCTTGGTGGAGATGTCCTGAAATATGCAGTGAGTAGGCCAAAATATGACAGAGCAATGCAAAGAATAGGTTAGTTGGAAAACAGAAAGCAAATCGAACTCCAAAGAGGGCACAACTAAGACTGAATCAAGATGTAAATATGGAGAGAGAGAGAGAGAGAGAAAGAGACCCCTGGCCAGTGACAGGGGATTGCCCTCCATTTGCCGTGGAAATAAAGGGTTGAGGTGAGGGACAAAAATTGTCTAACATAGAGGAGTCTCGGATCATATGATCTGAAGCTCCGGTATCAATTATCCACACATTATTCTTAGACAACACAGAGAAAGCAAGGGAGTTACCAATTGAGCCCTGGTGAGCAATGTTCGCTGCTGGAGGAGTTACCAGAGGTGTTGGGGTGGCAGAAGCAGAGGAGACAGCTGTGGTGGGTTTCCTCCGAGGCTGTTTGGTGGGATCCCACCAATATGGATAGCCGATTAATTCGAAGTAATGTTGCTTGGAATGACCAGTCATACCACAATGAGAACAAACCGGATTACCTGATTTTCCAGATGAGGAGGAACGACGCAGGTGAGGAGGTCGTGGAGTAGGACGAGTCAGCAAGGCTGTGGATTTTGAGGAGGGCCGAGAAGAATCCATGGATTGACGTTGAGTGATTTCCCGTCTAACAAATGCATAGGAACCCTCAAGATCAAGTTTGGGTTCCTTGCGTAAGATTTCCCCACGGAGATGATCCAAATCAGAGTCCAAACCACTTAAGAAAATATGGACTCACAGACGGGCCATGGCAGAGTTCAGTTGAACGACTCCATCAACGGTGGTGGCTTGGGACATGGTACGGTGACCAATCTCCTGGAAGATTTCAAGAAGTTCGTTGTAGTATGTAGGCAAGGGACGACCATTTTGCTTCGTGGAGAAAGACCTTTGGTTGAGTTCAAACAAGCATGTCTCATCGGAGCCATCATAGAATGTTCGTTTGCAGGCATCCCATATATCGCATGCGGAGTCCAGACGGAGGAAACGAGGGATCAGAGAGGGACTCATAGAATCTATGAGTCATCTTTTCACGCGCTTATTTTCAGTAATCCAGCCACCGTAGGAAGGATCGTCAAGAGGAGACTTCGGGGTGTCACCGGTGAGATACCCACCTTTGTTGCGAGCACCGATACGAAGGTCCATGAGTTGAGACCATATGGGAAAGTTGGTTTCATCAAGAATAATGGTTACTGGGAAGGAGGAATTGTCTTGGTGTATCACGATTGGGGCGGGTGGCTGAGGAGGGGTGATGACGGCGTCGGTGTTATGGTTGGGGTTTTCGTTGTTGGGGTTTTCCTGTTCCATGAGAGAGAGAGATGAATATGTGTGTTTGGTTTACTTTTGAAGAGAAAAAAGAAAAAAATGGGTGGAGTGGGTATAACTCGTAAAGAAAGAGAAAAAAAAATATGGAGGAATTTTTTCCTTGGAAATTCGTAGGATCAGAACCAAAAAGCTGATACCATGTCAAAACAAGAGTACCAATATAGAATTCTCATTCGCATTCATAATTTTCCTCATACTCAGAGGTCAATTTATATACAAACATTATTTCAAATTGTGTAACAGCTACCTCTAATAAAGAAACAAACTCTTAATTTTATCCTATAGAATAACATCTAAACAACCTTATGAATCTATCCTATACAAATTCTAGTAGGAACAGAATCATAACAAACCAGAAACTAATTCCTAACTATTTTGAATTATTCCAACACTTGTGTGGGTCAAAACTCAAGAACGTGTATCTTTAAGACAAGAAGTACCCTCCAAGGCAATAAAAGAAAAGCAACCAATGCGTAACATGCCCTCAAAACTTCAAGTCAACTTTCATCCCATTGGCTATTCTCGACAACTACCACACGGGGTAATGGAAATATTGACAAGAAACACTTTGCTCAAAATTTTAAGCTCACTTCAGAAATTGACAATTTTGAAAACTGCTCTAGCCCGCACCTTATCTCCGGCTATAATGCACGGACACGGACACGTGGCACGACGATACGTTAATTCTAAAAAATGTCATATTTCGATATGTCGGGACATGTTTTGATATTAAATAAAAATTTTAATAGTGGAAGGATATTGTAATAACCAAGTTGTATTACAACCATGTTACTACCAATCAATCTCACCGTTAGATCGCTTATGTTGATCCAACGGTTATATTTATTTTTATCTTTGTATGGTTATGATTCCCCAAATTTAAAGTGAAAGCATTAAAAATGGGAAATCATAACCATACAAAGGTGGAAATAAATATAAAATATTAAATTTGAGAAATCATGACCAAACAAAGATGGAAATACATATAACCATTGGATCAACATAAGCGATCTAACGGTAAGATTGATTGGTAGTAATATGATAGTAAAAAAACTTGGTTGTTACAATATCCTTCCCCTTTTTTTTACAATATCCTTCCCCTTTTTGCAACGGTTATGTGCAAGTGCAGACACAAATTTCTGGGAAAAATAAAAGAGTAAAATGTCATTTGGATCCTCAACAAAAATTATGGGCACAATTTAATCCCATAAAAATAAAGTTAACTTCCAATCCCTCTGAATTCCAAAATAGGCTCAGTTGGTCGAAATCGTGATATATCTAAATTTAAAGAATATCCATAATTTGAATCTTAAAAGGATCACACTTTGAGTTTTTTTTAAGGGATTAAATTGGACTCTATAATATTTGTTGAGTATCCAAAAATTTCAAATGGACCACTTATTTATATTTTTTTTTTTGGGCTTGATGTTTGTTATTTTAAATAACATAAGTTATGTCATTTTTTTATACCTTTAAGTTATGTCATTTAAAGAGATGGCACAGGGTTTCACAAGGATTAAATACAGCATATTTGTTGATGTATTTAATAGAAACTGATTGCGTTTTGTATTTAATAGGAGTTGATTGCGTTTTGTATTTAATAGGACGCAATCAGCTCCTATTAAATACAAATCACAATCAACTCCTATTACATTAAATTCAAAATTCAAATAACCTCCAATACCGTGTTTGTTTCATTCAATCAATGCTTTCACGCTCATTTGAGATGTTTAATCGATTAAATATAAGTTTTAATCGATTAAATCAATTAAGATGGATATTTAATCGATTAAGAGGGAGATTTAATCGATTAAATCTTCAAGTCAACTATTTTTTTTTTAGTTTTGACCATTTGATTGATTAAATCTTCAAGTTAAATGATTAAAGAAATGGTAGATTGGTAGGAACTTTAAATAAGGGATAAAGTGATTATTAATAAATTAATGAAGGATAAAATGGTCAAAAAGCCAATTTATAAACCTTGTCAACCTAAACAGTGAAACAGAATGATAAAAATAAATAGAAAACAAAATCAAAGTAACAAACACATAATACATCATAATTATCTCATAAATGACATGTGAGTGACAACACAATTCAATATAGAAAGAAAAAGAAACAAAACGGTGACACACTATTGAAGAGAGTGACGCAGCAAATGACTCCTCCCCAAGGAGCTGAATAGTTTTTTTTTCTAAGTTAATGTGACATCTAATTATGGCAAATTGGTTTTCTCAGGTATTTTCACTTCAGTTTTGACATTTTTTTTTGTAAATTAAGTTTTGACTCTTTAAATTGGTTATAAAACTAATTCAGAGTACGGGGCGTATTAGAAATAATGGATAAGATATTATTATTATCAAATAATGTTATTATCAACATTACTATCATATTTTAATTGTTAATTTTCGTCTATTAACTATTATTATTTTCAAAAAATTAAATTCATTAATTACATATTAATTCACAATAAATGATAATCATTAATTGATGAAAATCAATGATTATGATACGATAATAATTTTGATATTGGGCCCAAAATAATATCGTATTGGGCTTACTCATCTGCGAGCCCAAAAATAATGTATAAATATTCGATCAAACCTATTGATTTTCACTTGTGCTGGATAGACGAATACACTTTGATTTGAAAGTCATGGCCCCTTTCGTTTATTTTCCAAGTAATTTCCATTCAAAGGTTGGGAACACGTCCACTACCGATGCCTTAAACTTCCTCTCACCCTCTACTTCGGTCAACTTGTTTACTTCTCACTCCTTTCTGCTTTTCCTATTCAATTCAACCATTATTCTTCCATCTTTGCTTCTCTTGCCTCCTCTCCTTATCACAGTCATCATCGCTCTCATAGGACAAATTCTCTCTCTTTCTCTCTATGTCTCTCCCTCTATTGCCAAGTTTTTTACTCTTTGTTTCCTGGTTTTCTGTAACATCCCGTTACCGGACCAGTGTGTTATCAACAAATATGGTATTAAGTGCAGTTACAATCACAGAAATTGAGTTAATTAAATTACGGCAAACTTTTTCCTTTTATTACTTCCTCATTTTAAACCATTCACCATTTCCGTAACTAATCAAAACAACTCCGTAGTTGTAAATGCAAAACTAGCGGAAGCATAAACTTATTGTCATTCCCTAACTTTCTTATTACCCAATTAATTTAAACTTATCTTTTGAATCTCATCTCTTACCATGTTATAGCTCTCTTCATAAGCTACGCGTGGTTTCAAACCGCGCACCATTCGGAGTTCCACAGACCAAGTTATGCCCTTTGTTTTAGTCTAGAAAAACCATTATTTTTGAAAATTACACTGTGGTAATCGATTACCAGGGGATGGTAATCGATTACCCAAAGTTCCAAAATGAGGCAGTAGCCAATTTTCGATCCCCTGTTCTCTGGTAATCGATTACCAAGCTTTGGTAATCGATTACTGCACTAGGTAATCGATTACCAAGGCTCTGGTAATCGATTACCAGGCAGACAGAAGCAAGATTTTCGTCCCCTGTTGCATGGTAATCGATTACCATGCATGGGTAATCGATTACTATGCAGCAAAAATGACACATGACAGCTTTTTAATTTCAAAATGAGTGGTGTAATCCATTCCTAACACCTTAATACTCCACATAAACCTTACACATACACTAATGTAGGCTCTAGGCCCTTCCATCATACATAATCTAATACCAATATATCATTTATCTCATTCACCAATTATGTTGCCATTTACACATCATATGGCTCATTTTACATCATAAATGTTCGATGCCTCAAAATACATTAGGTGTGGCCATGGACAAGTCCCATGCTCACCAAAATAACAATAGAAACTAAAGGCATGAATATACATCAATTTTAAAGGACTCAACATATAGTCATGAACATACAAGGCATGGCATTTTCAACATGCACAAGTTCATGCTCTAAAACCAAAACATTAACAATATGCAAGGTGCATCCCATCTGAATCCTCTAACATGCTGTGCCTCCCATATGCACCTCATACTCCACCTCTCCAGGCTCAACCTAACCTGAAATGATGCCCCCAAACACGGGGTGAGATATACAAATATATCTCAGTAAACCAAGGGCCCTGGAGGTTTCTCCACCCCATGGCTCACTCAATGTGCAACAATAACATTATGTAAAAATGCATAACATACAATATCACAAACAACTGGAGACAAACCAAGAACATCCACAATTGGATTACGTTCGAGGACTCCATCATATAACTCCCGAGATCTCCCTGGCGCCTCTCCCATGGTTGAGACGACTCCATGGCAAAACCCAACTGGAACTCCTCATGAGCCCTATCCAGCGGAAGTCCCACGTTTGGATCATCCTGGTGCCGCTCCCAGAGTCGGCCCCACGGCAAAACCTAACTGGAATCCCCAGCGGAATTATCCAGCGGATGTCCAAACCAACACACGTCAACTGGCTAGTGACCAAACAATTTCACACATAACAAGCAATAAAGCATGAATCACATAATCACACAATGTCCAATGACACAAAATCCAACCACAACCTTCCAATGTCCATTTTACAAAAGTTAAGTTTCCTACTCGTTAAATAAGAAGGGAAAAATGTTTGTCCTTTTAAATGATATAATTTTGCGTCATCTTAGATCATAACCATTGACTTACGTCAATCAACGGTTATAATTTATTAGTTCAAACTTAATTAATTATTAATTCGAAATAAATTATAATCGTTACTTGATGGTAATCAACAGTTAGAATTTAAAATGACACAAAATTATATTCTTTAACAGAATAAATGTTTTCCCCATATAAGAATTATCATGTAACAAGATACTTGTTTTCCCATGTGTGTGTGTATATATATATATGGGAAATATAAGTATTATATTGTAGGAATAAATTTTTTGTCTTGCAACCATTTTTTAATTATATACTAAACATAGTACATAGTTAAAATATTAAAGTTATTGACGTGTGTAACAGCCCGTTGTACACCGGTATTGTTAACATTAATTATGATATTAAGCGCAGTTACAATCACAGCAATTCATTTATAAAAATGAGGATAAACTTTTTCCGATTATTACGCGAACAGTAAAAGTATAAAAAACATAATAATAAAAAGCTGTGATCGTAACTGAAACACTAGCGGAAGACTTACTTAACTATTTATACACTTTATTTTATCACATACAAGATACTAAGGGGTTCCCATAAACCCACTTAGCCAATTCCTCACTTTTTACGTTTTTACCACTTAACCAGATTTGCTAATTTGTTTTTCTACGAACACAAAACAAAAATCCAAACTTAAACTCCAGGTTATCTTTTTTCCTTATTCACTTACCTTTCTAACAAGCTATCACACACTCGATTCCGAGCTCGTGAGCTCCGGTTATCGCCGTTTGAAGTTGGATAAACAACATTGCCCACCAACTCCAAAACAGCCTAAAACCTCCAATCTTCACGGAATAAACTGCACCTAACCGCCCAGTCACTGTCTCTCAAACTTTTGCACCATAAACTAGACACCTCAAACTTCGATTTGATATATCGTATGCTTAATTTGACCAAGTAACGAAGCGGGAATTAATTTCCCTAAACTGCCCCAGATCTGCCCACTGAAACAGGCCAGAACAGGGCAGTTCGTGTCTTCAACCACCATGGGCTGCGGACACCACCAATGATCCTAGGATTTTGACACAACGTAGGGGACATCTTAAGCTTCAAAATGGCGTATGGCACGTCCCAATCGGACCACTATGGAGAGAGATACGCTCTCCCAAAGTTCACCCAAAAACTGCCAATTCTACAGAAAATTCACCAGAGTTTCCTTTGTATTTCCTAAAATCCCCAAATTTGCATAAGCTGTTTAACACTACTAATACACCTGAAATCCAGCAAAGTCCAATGGGTGGCAGACACAAGGACCAACAACGCCTTGGGGCACTTACAACCCAATCCAATATACACTTAAAACATAAACAGTTTACTTTCAAGTCCTTTATAGTTTCAATCACTAACATTCAATTTCATGCATAAACCATAATGCGGGTAATCATAAACCTAAAATAGGCCTAAAGCCCTTCCATCATAATGCATACATCCATGGTACATTTACAATACTGGATTACAATTACATTTACTTAACTTTAAACTACAAATTTTTACATATTACAACTTCACTTGCCAAATAAACTCATAAACTAATATGACATGATAGCTAAACTTAGCCAAAATAACATGAACATAATGCTAATGGACTCCTCCTACATACATATACATGTTCATGCTCTAAGTCTAGCCTAGGCCAAATGGCCACCAAAAAGCAAACTATGCACCACTGCTCCACTCATCATCATGCGGGCTTCTTGCCCGCTGCTCCGTGTCCACTGGTACATCCAGAAATAAATGCCCCGAGGCGGGGTGAGATATACGGATATATCTCAGTAACCAAGAGGTTCTGGAGAAAACTCCGCACAATGGTTCACTTCGATGTATATCAATAGCATAAAAACAACACCGCTATTATAAAACGGGATAAAGCAAGGGATTTAGAGAAAGGGGAAATATCAGAAACAACTACGACATGCGGGATGGTAGCTACCAATACCACGCCATGTCCTCGGCTATACGCCTATGGGTACTACCCCTGGCGTGTTCATAGAACAACCCACCAAGGTACCCCTTCCAACCATATACACCCGAGACTACCTAGTGTGCTCCTATCCGGATAACACACCACGACCCTGGGTCAACTGGAACTCCCTCTCGGAGACCTATCCAGTGGCAGTCCGGAAAACTTGCCCGAAGGCTAAAAATATCTACTGGCCAGAGATCTGGTACATAAGTACCCACTGTGATAATGCATATGCATGCTCATGCTGTTCTACACTACTCATACACACTTCCTACCGTTGCCATCAACTAGCAAGGTGGAACACAAAAGGGGAACAAGCCCCAGTACCAAGAGGTTACCTTATATATTATTCCACTTAGCTCCGCTGCAACTTATTCCTCAAACTTGGTACACAACAGAATGCCTACACAGAGGACATTCTGAATCACTTACAACTCACACAATACATGCAATTTACAATTAACATGCATTGGTTCAATAACTTACCTCAATCCACTTGGTCCGGGACCAAGGGCAACCCACCGAGCTCACGGTTCGGGGTTCAAATCCACGTACGACAACCTACAATGGTCACATATAGGATCATCATTTTCTACTAATGCAATCATCATCAATTTACATAATACTCACACTTTCATCTAGGAATTTTATTAAACATATAATTTACACCATTTTCCTTCTCTTGGTTGAATTTGCCTATACTAGATTCAATGGATTTTTCTTACTATTTCTACTTAATTTATAATGAACCAACTTTCATTTGGTCACTTGTAAATCTTAGTTCCAGTTAGAAATTTTATCAAACACCTAGCTTGCATACTTTCTCTTGCCTTGATCGATTGCTTCTTGGTTCCTACAAACAATTTCTTTTGTTCATTTCAAGCCTATACATGCATAGTTTAACTTATACTAAATAAACAGCCAAAACCATGCATCCAAACTACTTAAATAATCATAACATTAAATACTTACAATCAGCCCATGACAAAATTCCAAGTCTACTATAAATTTTCCTACCATTCAAACGTATATATATTACCTTGTTTAACCTCCACCACACAAGGAATCAACTTGTAACTTGAATATTTGGAAAACCACTTCAATTCCTTGTAAGACAGCCCTAGGGTCGAAGGACAAGGAGAGAAGTATCTCACTAACAAAAGCTTCTCACAAGGAAAAAAAAGGATAGGGTTGAGTTCTTAAGGTTGTTGCCTTTAAATTCTTTGGAGAAACCCAAGCAAGAAGATGTCTAAAATGCAAGTTGTATACTTGCCCTAAGCTTCGTATACATTCGGTTTATGGAAAAAGAGAAGAAATAAAAGACGAAAAGCAAAATTGAGGCGTAAAGGAAAACCACTGACATGGGTACACTTATAATCTAATGAATTAACTTTCATTTCACTTTTTTTTTTTTTTTACTTTTCAATATGATTCCCATTGGTTGATTTGCCATCCCACTAAAGACAAAATAATGAAACTCACGTGAAACACTAGAAGGAACTAGAAAGTCCATTTGGAAAGCTAAACAATTGCTTCTTCACTTAATAAAACAAGAAGTGGCGTGGGATTTTGCAACACCATCACCGACTTAGGGAAATCAAAAAGGCATACCACTTAGTTTATGATTTCCTCCAAATAATTTATTGTATACTTTTTTTTATTTAATTGTTTTTTCTTTAACTTTCAATACCTTTTTACTTAATTCACAATTTGTCAATTCCTAGCATTTTTCGTTAATTAATTTAGAGGTAAGGCAACGTTGCAGCAAGCACTAAAATAGCCAACCAAGTAAAATTAATTGGTAACCATTTTAAGAACCAATTTATCAATTTACCGTTTTACCTTTTCTTTTACGTATTTTGGTTCTAAATTCAGGATTTTCACTAATCCATCACTTAGTTTCTCACTTAACACTTTTTATTTAATTTAAAATTGTGAGGTGTTATAACGTGGATGATGGAAAAAAATAAGTTTAATATTATAATTAGGGATAGGTTATTCTGCCTACTCTTATTTTGCCTACCTTTGCCTACCTCTCTTAACATCGTTAGATTACAATCTCATCTAATGGTGGAGATTTGCGGAATATTTATTTCTCCTTACTACCTCCCACACTCTTTCTCTCTCCTCCTATTTCTCTTTATCGATTTACATAATTTACAACCTGAATTTATATTTGAATCTAAATTCAATCAATGATTAATGGCATGATAATTCTGCTGGATGAATATAATTTTCAAAATTCCTTGATTCTGATATAATTGAACACAGCAGAAACCACAAAAATACAAAAAAAAAACCACAAATAATCTCTTCCTTTGAAATCGAATCAACTTATCTCCTTCTTCTTCTTATCTTGTTTTTCACCTTGAAGTGGGAAAATGATTTTTCTTCTCTCTATGTTATGCCCAACAACAGGCATACCTAATCCCATAGCATAGGGCATCTGGGTTTGTTTCTTCTTGACACCCCTTTTCAATTTTTTATGTAAATGCTCATAACAATGGATGGGTTTGATGAATTGAGAAAAAAAGCTTACACCTTTTTTTGATGCTGAAGCGCCTTAAAAGAGAGAGAAAGGAGATGAGAGAGAAAGAATGAGAGGCAATGAGAGAGAGAAATGAGTTTATTTTATATAGTAAAACTCCACCATTGGATAAGATTATAATCTAACAGTATTGAAAGGGTAGGTAAAATAAGAGTAGGCAGGAAGAGTGTGGGAGGTAATAAGGAGAAATTAAAGGGAAAGAGTTTATTTTATTTTGCAAATCTCCACCATTAGATGAGATTGTAATCTAACGGTGTTAAGAGAGGTAGGTAAAGATAGGCAAAATAAGAGTAGGCAGAATAACTTATCCCATATAATAACCATGTAAACAATATTAATGATTTATGGATAAATCTAATGGTTAATTTTATTTTATTTTAAAAAAATATTTTTCATATTATATGAGATAATTTTATTTCATGTAGTACATAAAAAATGGATGGGATATACTAATAAGAAGAGAGAGAAAAAAATGGGTATGACTTATTTTGTGGGTGTGAACCATGAGAAACATTTTTTTAACTCTTTATCTTATCAATTCTCTCTCTCATATTTCATTACTATTGATTTATCTATAAACCATTAAAATTTTGTTGGGTCATGTTTGAGAGGGTCCATTCCGAAAGGAAGTTTTAAGGACGAAGAACTTTAAAACATTTGCTGGTTCTAAATTTTATATTTTTTATACTACTTGCAATCGCCCTCTCTTTCTCTTTAATCTATTTCACCCTATTTTATTGGTTAAACATATTTTTTGAATGATTTTGTTCTATATTATGTTGTTTGGATATAAATTGAATTTATGAATACTTATGAAATTAATAGTTTTGTTTATTGTATATTCTGTTTCGATAAATTTTCGTTGTATTATTTTTTTAAGGGAAAAATATTTATGCAGTTAATGCAGATAAGTTATCTGCATATATTCCCAAAACGACGTCATTTTGGTATTGAAATCTTAAAAAATTATAAATACAAAGACTATTATAACCCTGAAGTAAATTAAAATTACAAAAATACCATGGTTTTCGCCCCAAAACGACGTCGTATTGGACTTACTGCAAATAACTTATTTGTAGTAACTGCAGAAAAAGCGAACTCTTTGTTTAAACAGGCTAACAGGCTAAACAAGGCTTTTACTTTTTGTAAATAAGTCAGGCCACAGGCCGATAGTATATTTATAATAGGTAACAGGCTTGGTTAGGCTAACATATTTAAACACAGGCTTAGCCTTTTAAGACCAAAACTCAGCTCGGCTCGGCCCGTTAACACTCCTATTAAAATCTAATATTTTTAGAATTAACATGTTGTATTGTATCCCATGTGGGTATTAGGGCATGTTTGTGCATAGTATATGATAATGCCTGATAGTATAAGACCCGATAGTATAAGATCTGATTGTATAAGACCTGATTAAATTTTAATACTATCCAGCGTTTGGAATGATATTGTATAAGATAATATCCTCCAATATTTTAAAAATTAATATATTAAAAAAATTATTTTAATATATAAATATTGAAATGATATATTAGTTCTTGGGAATTGTACTTGTAAGCAATATTAATACCTCAACCCCTTATCAGGCCTAATCCACCACTCTTAGGCCGGATTAAGTTATACATCATTTTGATGTATAAAGGGGTCCTGCTGTATAAGCTTATACTATACGATGGTCACACCAAATAACTGAAAATGTCATAACGTATA
>JAVKPL010012905.1:0-66802 GCA_032173675.1 Gastrolobium villosum | reverse complement strand
TCTGATATTTTCCCTTGTCCTTCGTTATAGCATACAGAAGAGGAGCTGCAATTGGAGAAAGGGTATGCTCAGAAAACCACTATAAGGCTACAATTAACATGTAAATTTCATGTTAAATCAACTAATCTTATTTTTCAGGCAGCTTCACGTTGGTTGCACATTGTCCCATGGGGTATCAGAAAGTTGGTAAAATATGTGAAAAGCAAATATGGGAACATCCCAGTAATTATAACAGAGAATGGTGAGTAATTTATGGTTGAAAAGCTTATCTAAATTCTCAAGTATTGAAGCATGGGATAGGATCAACTTACAGCGTTATAGAGAATAATAAATGTTATACTAAATATTAACCGTTGATTTTCGTTCATCCAATGATTGAGATTTATTGGGAATTAAAAATTAATTAATGAGTGAGACCAAATAAATTTTAACCGTTAGATGCAGAAAATCAATAGTTAAGATTTGGTGTGAGACTTATTATTCTTATACCGATGTAAGATGATCTTGCCACTTGAAGTATATATTGATTTTTGGGATTTGCATTTGTCATTTAAGATGACCACAAAAAATTTCCTACACCCAATATTTTATGGGGCCCACACCTTTTTGAAGCAAAAAAAAAAAAAAAATTACAGCACACAAAATGAATCTCTATAACATTACAATTATTTTTCCTATAAACCCTGATTTTTTAACATTTATTAGACTTCTGATTGCAGGAATGGATGACCCAAGCAAACCCTTTATGACCTTAGAAAAGGCATTAAAGGATGACAAGCGGATAAGGTACCATAGGGACTATCTTTCAAACCTATCTGCTGCTATAAGGTATTATTAAGAGTCCTTGAATTCCTGCAACTATGAAACTAATAAGGATAAGGATGGGAATTTTTCCCGTCCTATCAGGAAATAACGAAATTAAGAGATTCTCTCTTATAATCTAAATTTTATGGAAATATTAATTGAAGGCTCAATATGGGTGGACCTGAATTTTTTTTTTTCTGAAACGAATTAAAGTGTTTTATTTTATCAAAATTGGTTTTATTTTTTTTTTAAACTAGTTCAAAACCAGTTTATGATTCAAAATCAATTTATGATTTATAACGAGTTACAAATCAATTCAGGTATGCCAACTGATTTCAATCCTGTTTGAGTTAAAATAACTAGATTCGGGTCTTCCGGTTTTCTATATTAATTTTTTTTTATTTGGTTCAATTTTTAAATCGGTTTATAAAATCAGATCGGTTCTTAAAACTGTTAAGAAAGTTACATTTCAGTTTGATTCGGTTCGGTACAGTTCTTTTGCCCAGCCCTATATAACGTTAAATATTATATGATCTCTTCTACACATCATTATCTGAAATAATCTTAATATGATGATTTGTAACATTGGTTGCTAGCTATCTTAATCCGTACATAACATGAATTCAATGCAGGCAAGATGATTGCAATGTTCGCGGCTACTTTGCGTGGTCGTTGCTTGACAATTGGGAATGGAACTTGGGATATACTGTACGCTTTGGGCTCTATTATGTGGATTTCAGGAACAACCTTACTAGGATACCAAAAGCTTCGGTCCAATGGTTCAAAAACATGCTCAGATTAGAAATGCAAGAGATTAGTGAAATTTGAACTGATTTGTTTGTAATTGTAAAGTTCTTTGAAAATTAATGAATGAAAATGACAACAACAAAGGAGTGAAAAATTGTAATGATCCTAACAACGTTGAATTGATTTGTTTGTAATTGTAAAGTTCTTTGAAAATTAATGAATAAAAATGACACCAACAAAGGAGTGAAAAATTGTAATGATCCAAACAACTTTCGGGCTTTGTTTGGAAGTTTGTAGGGAAAAAAAGAAAAGGAATTCAAGGGAGAGGAATGGAAATGAAGGGTATTTCCTTCATTTGTTTGGAAGTTAAAACCCCCCAAATAGGAGTAAATTTAATTTTAAGAATAAGTAGAATTTTGACAAAATTCACAAGTCATTCCCCTTACTTTTCTTAAACTCACAAATAAGGGAAGAGATTAATAAAATCATTCCGTTCCTTTCCTTTTCCTCCTAAAATTTAGGGGTGAAAGTGGGCTGGGCTAAGCTTTGCCTCGAAAAGCTCAAGCTTATGCCAAAAAATTTCAATTTGACATAGCCCAAGCCTAGTACGAATCTAACTGTTAGCTTGTCTTGACCCGTTTATAAAAAAAAAAATGGCCTGGCCCAATCCGTTAGCTTGTTAATTTCTAACTTCCAAGCAGAACCATGAATCAACTTAACAGAATACTCAAATTCTATTGTTAAACCAAAAATCACAATTTCAATGTCCAAACAGAATCATGAATCACAACAAACTCATCACAATCTGCATTTAAGTCACTTTCAAAAGCAAAATTCTCAAACTAAATAATATATATTTCATGAGATCTAACAAACAAATCCATATTATGTAAATTAAAATAACTTACATGAATCCAACAAACACATCATGATGCTTGTAGTAAGTATAACATCTCCCAAAAATCTTTTAATATATTCATATACACAATCTAACATGCTGAGATGTTAGTTCCTCCTACATAAGAAATAAAGTCAGATTTACATTAAATAATAATCGAATATAATTAAGTTATAAATAATTACAATTGATTAAATTTATACCTTTTGCTTTTTCTTCAAGACATACTTATTCTATTTTATTTTATTTAAAATAAATAGTACAATATAGGTCGGCCTATAGGCTTACAGGTCAGGCCTTGTGAAAATGGGCCTACGGTCTATTTATTAAACAAGATTTTTCAAGGCCCAAACCTGGCCTATTTTATGAAGTATACTAGGTCAGATCTGACCTGACGTAGGCCGAGCCGTAGGCCCCTGTAGGCCGGCTATACCTAGTTTCACCCTATAATACCCCTAACTTAAGGATTTAATTAAATAGATGTAATTAATTAATTAAGTATGTATAAGTGGGTAGAATTAAGTAAGAGGCTAAAATTAATGAGTTAAGGGCATTTTTGAGGTAAAAAGTGCAGTCAGTGAGAATTAAGAGGTAAAAATGTGGGTAGATAAAAGTACCCAAAATATAAAAGTAAAGTTAGAAATATGACCAAAAAAATATTCTAGTTCATTGGATAAAGTTTAGTGGAGAATGGAGGTGAATAGATAGATAAGCTTATACCCAGTTAAAATAACCTAACATATGTAAGTTGAGAAATTAGCCCCACTTTCCTCATTTCTTCTTCTTCCACGACGTGAAATAGAGGGAAGGAGAAAGATTGAAACCATTTGAGTAGCAAACACAAACTTCCCCATTTCTCAACCAAATTCATCCGTTCCAAAGCCAAAAATGTAGAGAATCATTCCCTCATTGCAATTCCTATTTTAGTTTTGGCTAGGTAACCTTATGGAGAGAGATCTCTCAACCCATAGATTTCGAGCTCCTTGAAGATTGGAGGAGTTTGGGGACATTTTCATCCATGGGAGCTTAGGAGACCTCCATTCCTTGGTTGTGTGACCTATTGTGGTAAGTTTCCACTTCTCCAACCTAGTTTTCATGGAGTACTCTAGAGGTTGAAGACAATGAATAGTGTTTTGTGGGTTTTATGAGTTTGAGTAAGATTAAGGCTAGATTCCTTTGGAAATGTTGTTAGGAATGATAAATAAATGGTAGAAATGAGTTTAGATTGTAATCTTAGTATACTTTGATATTTGGAGAAATCTATGCTTGAAATTAAGGATTTTCTTGCATTGTTAGCCTTGGTTGGTTGTATTTTTGATGGTGTCCCTCGTATGGCTAGGATTGAAGCAACTGGACCAAGTGGAGTGACCAATCCTTGTGGCTGTGTTCAATTGAGGAAAGAAAAGCTTTAAGGAAAGTTCAAGTGCAAGGTAAACCTTCGAACTTTGGGGTTGATCCCCTTGAATGTTCCACCATACTCCGTTGAGGAGGAATGGTTTATGAGGTGTGATATGTAATGATGATAGCAATTATATGCTCATGCATTGAAACATATTATGATTGCTTAATGATAATTGATTGATGTTGGATTGTTTAAGAGTAATTGAGAAATGATTGATAGATGTAAAAGTACTAAATGAGGTAATAATTGAGGATTAGGATTGAGGTTATGTTGATAGTTGAGAGATGAGGTAGTGACTGATAAATGAGAAACGATTGAATAGTCCTTGAATTAGTCCGATGAATGTAACTAGTATGATGGATGCATGGTCTTCCTTGGAGCCATCCCTAAGGGGAACTCCTTGTGGTTATTACCTGAGAGGAACATCCCTTGAGGATCCCTTTTGAAGACATTATGCCATTAAAGACTTCCCTGAAAACAGCCCTATGAGGATCTTCAGGTGGTTTGTCTTACCCTTGGAAAAAGCCCTATGCGGATCTCCTTGTGGTGAGAGCCTAAGAGAGACAGCCCAGTTGCGGATCTCACTTGGAAGTGTCTAGTATTATGATGAGGATGTTTGGTAAGGACTTCCTTTGAAAACAACCCTATGTGGATCTCCGTGTGGTAAGATCCTAAGAGAAACAACCCTTGAGGATCTCTCTTGGAAGCCTCTAGTGTGAGATTATGGACTTCCTTGGAAACAGCCCTATGCGGATCTCCTTGTGGTGAGCACCTAAGAGAAACAACCCTTTGAGGATCTCTCTTGGAAGTCCATGTGATGTTTATGGATAAGAACGTGTTAAGTTGTTATTATTATATGTTAACCGAAAGTGAACCTTAGGATGGAGTGATTTCCAAGGACCCCTGGTTTATAGTGATATATTCGTATATCTCATCCGGTGTTGTGGGGCATCATTTCAGGTACCGATAGAGGTGAGGCTGAACGAGACAAGAAGCTATGAAGCACCGACACTTCAAAAATCCTGGTGTGTCGTGTCCGACACTTCCCGACACTCTCGGACACTCCGACACTTCTCGACACTCCAACACGCGTTATAGAAATTCAAAAAAGGTTTAAAGGTTGTGTCACGCGTTGTGCTTTTAGTTCCAATTATTAGATTCGTTGGATTACGATTACTATTTTATTGAGTTTAATATAAATATTTAAGATATCTTATCTTTCTTTGCAAAATTCATGAATTTTATAAATTTATATTATTTTTTTGTTAAATTATTGAATATTAAATATAATATACACTACATAAATTAAAAATATTATTTAATATCAAAACGTGTCCTAACGTGTTGAAATCTAATATTTTTTAGAATTAACGTGTCGGAGTGTCGTGTCGTGTCGTGTCACGTGTCCCGTGTCAGTATCGGTGCTACATAGACAAGAAGCATGAGTAGATTGTACTTGATAGCTGGACATTTTGAGTTGCATGCCTTTTAGAATTGTATTTGTGTAGGCCAATTGCACCATCATGTGTGTATGTATTTATTTTGAGGCCATATGATGTATTTTGGAGGACTTAGTGCATGATCATTGTAGTAGGAATTGGTATGTTGTATATGGTTAATTTCTTTGATCATGTTTATTTTGTTAGCTAAGTCTTTTGGCATGTGTATGAAATTTGGAAGAACACTGATGTAATTGAGACTTTAATATATTGATGAATATGTAGTTATGTTTATCATTTTGATTTACATGATGAATTAGTGAAGTATTTGTGGGATGTAGGTGCCACATAGAGTGTGACCATGGTTGGCCTTTCTTTGTATATTAGGTGTTATGACCCATGGAGAATGGAGGGGAATGAAATTTCCCCCCGAAAATCACCAAAAATAGGGGAGACCAAGTCTACCCCAGGTGTAGGGCGCTCAAGCGCGCTATATGCGTGAAATAATATGAAATTCTCTGCCTCCGGGCGCTCAAGTGCCTAGTAGGGCGCTCCAGCGTGCTAGTGTGTGCTCAAGCGCGTTGAAAAACCCGACGATGCCAAGATTCTGTGCCTTTGGGCGCTCAAGCGCCCATGTTGAGCGCTCGAGTGCGCATCTCGAAAATAGCGTGAACATAGTTTAGTAAAATGGACAAAACTCGAGCTTTATACCGGTTCTAGAATGGGGTGTTACACACCCCTACTAAAACTAACTCCCAAACAAGCCCTAAAGGAACGAAGAGAGGGCATGTCATCCATATATATATATATATATATATATATATATATATATATATATATATATATATATATATATATATGGGGTAGGATCCTTTGATACCGGTGTTAAAATTAAAGTTTGACTCCTCATCTGAGAGTTATTAGATAAAAAAGATCAACAACTCTGATTTATAAGTATTTGACATCATTGATCTTTTTTTATTTAACGATTCTCAGATGAAGTGTCAAACTTTAAATCTGACACCGGTATCAAAAGATTCTGCCCGTGTATATATATATATATGGGGTAAACATTTCTACAGCCACTTTAGATAAAGTTATCTACAGCTACCCCAAAAACTACGTCGTTTTGATTAACGAAGGTATTTCTGTAATCTTAGGTGAATTAATGAAGGGTGTTTCCGTAATTTTGTTTATTTTTTATCATATGTATTTTATTGAAACACCCTTCAATAATTCACCTAAGATTATAGAAACACCCTTCATTAATCAAAACGACGTAGTTTTTGGGGTAGCTGTAGATAACCTTATCTAAAGTGGCTGTAGAAATGTTTTTTCCTATATATATATATATATATATATATATATATATATGAATCATTTTACACTGTGTAAGTTACACTCTTAATCTTTATCGTTGATTCTATTTATATCAAATGGTTTTGATTTATTAGATCTTTGAGCTATTAGATTCAAGCAAATCAACCATCAAGATTTGGTGTAAAACTTCTTGTACAAGATTATCCTCTCTCTCTCTCTCTATATATATATATATATATATATATATATATATATATATATATATATATATATATATATATATATATATATATATATATATATATATTCACATAAACAAAATCTTAAAATATGTCTAATAAAAAAAATATTAAATTAATTATAAATTTGTTTTTAGTGAAATAATTAATAATTAACATCATATGAAAATAATTTTTTCTAATTTTTTTCATTAAATCTATTATACTTTTTTATGTTTTAAAAAATATCTAAGCTATTAAAATAATACAATAGTATTCTGAAAATTACTTCTATTAACACAGTTAATGGTAGGGCTGGCAATATGGGCCAGCCCGCCCCGACCCGCCACTGGCCCGACCAAAATGGGTTGGCTCGCCCCGGCCCGTTTTGACAAAATGGGTTTAATTGAGCAACCCGGCCCTTTTTATGAGTGGGTTGGCGGGTTATGGGGCAGCCTGCCTAAAAATAAAAAAATATATAAAAGTAAAAAAATATATAAAAATAAAATACAAAAAAATTAAATTCTGCATAAAAATACATAAAAAAATCGGCATAAAAGCATAAAAAAATCTGCATAAAATCCTAATGTGCTTATGAAACCAAGAAGATCAGTGTTTAATAATCTAAATATAAATATCCATCTTTCAATCCAAAAATAATAATAAATTAAAATCATATCAAGGTAAAATAGAGTAACAAAGCAAGTAACAAAGTGTTGTATGAGCAGTCCACAACAATTCGAAAAGGCCACTTGCATGTAGAGAAATCTAAGGCACGGAGCTACATAACAATTGGGTAACCTAAAAAAAACGGGCTTAGCGGGCTAGTCCGCCCCGTGGCGGGCAGAGCCCAGCGGGTTGGCAGGTTTAGCGGGGCGGGTTTGGCGGGCTGGTGGGTTGAAAAACTCAACCCAGCCCGCCCTGTTTGGCGGGCGGGGCGTGCCAGCCTGGCGGGCTCAGCCCATTTTGCCAGCCCTAGTTAATGGATTTAATTTTAACCGACTCAGGTGTTCATCAATATATTTTCAATTAAGGGAGTTAGGCTTCGACAAGCTATGTAGCACGGACACCGACACGGGACACGTGACACGATACGACACGACACTCCGACACGTTAATTCTAAAAAATGTTGGATTTCGACACGTTAGGACACGTTTTGATATTAAATAATATTTTTAATTTATGTAGTGTATATTATATTTGATATTCAGTAATTTAACAAAAAAATGAATCTAAACTTATAAAATTCATAAATTTTGCAAAGAAACATAAGATATCCCAAATATTTATATTAAATTCAATAAAATGGTAATCGCAATCCAATGAATCTAATAATTTGAACTAAAAACTCAACGCAACGCAACCTTTGAAACTTTTTTTGAATTTTTATAACGCATGTTGAAGTGTCGGGGAGTGTCGGAGTGTCCGAGAGTGTCGGGAAGTGTCGGACACGACACGTCAGGATTTTTGAAGTGTCGGTGCTTCATAGTCGACAAGATGTGAAGAGTTCCTCTTCAAATAATAATAATAATATTAATAAAATTTTATTTATTTAAAAACTCAAATAACTATTTCAGAACAAAAGTTAATTAAAGGACAAATTTGAAAACTATAAAACATTAGAGGACATAAATATGATGTTTGTCAAAATAATTTAATTTAAAACTTTGAGAGAAAAATCATCAAAATATAATTAAGATTCAATAAGAAATTATATTGGAAAAATAAAATGTTAACAATTATAAAAAAAAAATTGATGTTCTAAACAAACCCCTTAATATGTCAGTATAAATATGATGACTTATATATTTATAAAGTTAAAAGTGTATATAAATATTATGACAGGAACATAATATAAAATAATAAGCTATATAACTATTAAACTTTAAATATGAATTTTACTGTTACATTTTTAGAAGATTATAATTGCGTTTTGTGTTGGTTTATTTTGTATTAAAATTTTTCGAATCAAAAGTTTTTGAAAATATTTTAGTTATATACATTTCTTAATTCTATTAATTAAAGTATTATTAAATATATTTTTTAAAATAAAAAAAATTATTATACACCAGTTTGTGAGTCTTGTACCAAAAAAAAAATGTATTTTGCAAGGAGAAAAAAGATTCTACTAAACTTATAGTCAAATTTGAAGGTTTTTGTTGAGCTCTATGAATTAGTGACGTGTTAAGCCATAAAAGATATAACAGTGTACACAATAATCACCAACTTATCTCTATTTAAACCATAATTGGAAGATTAACCATAAGGATCGAAAACTTACCTCTTTGGTAGGCTTCCTCTTTTTCGCTTTTCTCTTCTTCAATGTACACAATCACCAACTTCAACATAATGGTGATCTGTGGTATAATACCTCGTACTTCTAAAATATATATTTATATATTAAAATGTGGATTAAAGAGTAAGATTATTGAAAATCCTAAATTAGGGACAAAATACATAAAAAAAGGTAAAATGATAATTTGTCAAACATGTAACCTTAGGAAAGAAAAATAGAGTAGAAGATCTCAAATGGAAAAAATAATACTCAAAATGGATCCAGGACGAAAAATTGAGTGGTTAGACAAGTTTTTGGAAATTTGATAAATAGTGATTTTACCGGTATAAAATACTGCGGTATAATTGTACCGAGAAGTGCAAAAATATGATGAGTGTTTCTAAGAAGTAAAAATATGATGGGAATGAGAAAAATATGTAGATTATGAAACTGTGGGTTAAAATGGATGATACAAGAAAGTTAAATGATAAGTGGGACCCACTCCCACTTAAGTGAATGAGTTATAGCACATGTGAGAGAGGATTTTTCACAAATCAGCACACTCTCTCTCCTCTCTTCTCCCTTGCGCAGCCTCCACCATGCTTAGGGTAGTTTGAGTTTTTCAAATCCCACCTTGAGTTAGAGCCATTTTGGGGGATTTTTGTGTTCTTTTGGTTTGATTAATTGGTTAGAAACCTATCCTAAGATCATTTGAAGACCATTGGTGGTAAGTTCCTACACTCTCTTTGAGTTTTCGTAGAACTCATGAAATGGATGAGTGTTTGGTTATGTGTTGATGAGTTATGATAGTTAGGAGCATTAAATGGTATGTCTCCTTTGGAATTAAATGCTTAGAATGATGTATGATGATGATTGAACCAATAAAAATTATAGAGATATGTAAATTTTAAATTAGTGAAATTTATGATTGGAAAGTGTTGAAATTTAAGGTGGAAGTCATTAAATTGGTGGATGGACCTTATGTGTAGTTATTGGGAAATTTAATATGGACGTTAGAGGAACACTAAACATATTTGAATCATTGGAATAGTCTTGGACTTTGCATGTGGTCATTAATGGATATGTAAACACATTTTAGAGGTATTGTGGTAAGGTGCCCATTGGGTATGTGGAATGGTTGACAGTGATGGATATTATGGTGAGGTTTATTGTGGGTTGTAGAATCATTATGACTTGTGACCAAATTGTTGATGATCATTGTTATTTGATCAACATAGGTTACATCTCACGGACTCAATAGAAGTGGATTAAGCTTGGAGCTTACGTTGAAGAGCATTGCTTGTGGAATTGAGGTAAACTCTTGGTACTGGGGTTTATCCCCTTGTGTGTTCCGCCACACCCAGTGGAGGGTAGTGGTTAGATTGTGTTCTGATTGACATTGTATAAAAATGTATGTTCACTCATTATTGACATGATTGTGTGACATGCTTGGAGCATGTTGTGTGACATATCTCTGATCTTTGGGGAATTTCGGACGGTGATATTCCTTTGGGGAATTTCGGTGTGTGGTTTGGACTTCCGCTGGTGATATTCCTTTGGGGAATTTCGGTCGGGTTTTTCCGTAGGGACGTCTCTACGTGCGGTACTAAGATGATCCAGACGTGGGACTTCCACTGGATAGGTCTCTTTGGAGTTCCAGTTGGATTTTGCCATGGAGTCGTCTCAACCATGGGAGAGGCACCAGGAAGTTTCCCAAGAGTTATATGATGGGGTCCTTATAGGATGATCATTGTATGTTATGCATTTTATAGGATGATTATTGTATGCACCTTGAGTGAGCCATCGGGTGGAGTGATCCTCAGTACCCTTGGTTTACTGAGATATATTTGTATATCTCACCCCTCATTTGGGGGCCTTATTTCAGGTTCTAGTGAGCATGGAGGACCTTCGGGCAAGAGGCCTGCATAGTGGAGGAGTTAATCATGGTGTCCATATGGAGAGAATAGCATTTTGGAGAGTTATATTTGATGCACATAACATTGTATCTAGTATTTTGGACTTAGGTTATGAACATATTGCATGTTGATATTGCCATGCTTTTAGGTGTTCATGACTAGATTCTAAGTCTTTTGTAATTGATGTATATTTCATGCCTCTTGTTTATATGGGTATTTTGGTGAGCATAGGACTTGTCCATGGCCACATATTGTGTTTTGAGGCATTTGGGACTTATTGATGTAAATTGGCCATATGATGTCTAAATGGCAATTAAATGGTGGAACTTGTAAGTGATATATTGTATAAGGTTTATACATGATGGAGGGGCCTATGGCCTACATTAGTAATTGTACAGGTTTTATATGGAATATTAAAGTGTTAGGAGTGAGACACTCGGTCTCTTTGAAAGTGAAAAAGCTGTCAAAATATGATTTTCCAGTAGGGTAATCGATAACCTTCAGTGTGGTAATCAATTACCTGAAACAGGGGATGCAGATTTCAGGCACTGTGAGGGTTGGTAATCGATTACTTTTAGGATGGTAATTGATTACCTAGTTTTGTAATCGATTACCTAGAGTATGGTAATCGATTACCCAAAATAGGGGAGCCAAAATTGAGCTACTAACTTCTACTGTAATGTGCTAGTAATCGATTACCTCAAGGATGGTAATCGATTACCTAACTGCAAATTTCAAAAAGATTTTGTTTTATAACTCGGGGTTGATGGTGTTGCTCGGAGGGGTTATAAAGAATAAGTATTATGCTTTTGCAAGTTTGGCAATTGTAATTACGGTGTTGGTTTTAATTGATTAAAAAAATGGTTAATGGGTAACAATAAGGAAGTAACAAAGGGAAAAAAAGTGTTTACCCGTAAATTAATTAACTCGATTACTATAATTGTAACTATGCTTAATACCATACGCAATGTTAACATTACCGGTACGTAATGGACTGTTACATGTGGCATATGTGCAAAGTGATCAATATACATAACACACATTAAAACATTAAGTCAAATGGCTAGGAACTCATTAGAACTACTAAATATCAACTTACCCTCAATGTAAATTTCAAGGAAATTAGGTTTTCAACCCGAAGTTGCTTCCACTGAATTCTTTTCAACCATTAGATCACTTTGCTCAAAACTACATCATCAATAACATGAATAACCATTAATTTCCATTGTCAAACTCCTTTCAAACCTCAAATAACATAAGAGTTAATACTTTTTCATGACTAAAATCTCAAAGTGATCTAAATGGTGAGTTCATCGATTTTTCCTTATCAAGAAACAATCCTAAGCATATTGTGCAAAGGAACATTTATCTAAAGTGACACTCAAACTCATCACACCATTAAAATTTTGAATTCACTATTCATCCAAACCTAGAATTCTTAAAATTTCATGGAAACAAGAAAAAAGAGGTGATTCCTTACCACAATGAACTCAAAAATGGAGGGGAAAGCTCACTTCAAATTCCCATGGACTCAAATTCCAAGTTTTCCCAAGAAACCTGAAATATTTGGGGAGGATATCTTTTTCCAAAGTGAACCCCACATGAAAAAATGGGTACCAATGTGTTTCTCTTGAAATTTTTCACAAGTTTGGCTTTGGAATCTTCTGATTTGGTGATCTATAGCTCAAGATACGAAATTGTGAAGTTTTTTCCCTATTCTTTGATAGAGGTCGACAATTTGTTGGAGAGAAATAGTGGTTGGGTCTGATTTTTTAGTCTCTTAAGTCACTTAAGTGGGTAGCATATTTTGGTCAACCCACAAAACATAGTAACTTTTTATTTTACCTTCTTTTTCTTATTTATTTCTAGCCAATACTTAGCATTTTTAATCAAGTGATTTATCTCATAATTTTCATAAATTAGTCTCTCACTAATTTACTTATTAGTCTCGGGTAATTTTGCCTAATTTGCATTTTTACCCTAAAATTCAATGTTTGCACTCTTTTTCAAAAAGTGATTAAAATCTAAAAATTAGATTTTTAATCCAACTATACCATTATATTCACAAAATAATTCCCAATTATTGATTTCACTGGTTCAGGTTATTATATTCACCCAAACTTTTAGGGATTTTGGCCTCAAATTCAGGAATATTACATGTCTACGAACTGAGGACACTATTGGAGAAGCTCATCCTCACATTTCCAAGTGGCTTCCCTACGTGATATTTATTCCCATTGAACCTTGACCATAAATATTCACAAAATATTGAGTCAATTGTACTTATCCATAAGGTATCTCCATGAGCTTGGTTCAATTTAGGATTCTTTTACGACAAGGTCCCTTGCTTATCCATATAATGCCTCCATGAGCTTAGCTTACTGTAGGACATCTACTAAGAGGTATTTCAACCTATCCATCCATCCGGTCAAGGATTTACATAAACTTCTAGGGGAATTCTACATCCTTGGACTCATCATCGTTATCACAATTCATCATACTTTTGTGAATGAATCATCATGTCAAGGCTGTCCATTAATCTCATTGCATCAAAAAAAAATTTAACCTCATGCAGACAACCCATCTTCACATAGACATACATAACATTTAGTTATGATTCAACAAATCAAAATATTTCTCACATCACTAAATCATAGAGTTTCAATATGGAGTATAATAGTTGTAACAGCCCGTGTTAACCCGGATTGTTAACATACTATCGTATTAAGCCTCGCTTAATCAAAATGTGGAATAACTTTTTCTTTAATTCAATTATGACGTCATTAAACTTAACCAACTTGATTACTTAATCAATTTCATAAAATACTGCCTGTATGTAAATTGCAAGACAACTAAATGAAATACCTCATATATAGATATAATGTGAGTATCTAAAGCCACAGGACTACAACACATAGCCTGGGTCAAAATCCTGATACTTTAATTACAACTTAAAATAAAAGACAATAACCAACTCATGTGACATGGACAAACCCCATGCTCACTGAATATGGCAACAATGCCCAATAATAATCTCAACATAATCATTACAGAAAACATAGACAGCAGTCAAATAATCAGCATCCATCATGTCAGCAAAATACAGATGAGTCTAACTCAGCTCTGGCCTCCTGCCACCTGAGCCCTCAACATTACCTGAACCTGAAATAAGCGTCCCCAAACGTGGGGTGAGATCTCTAAACAAGAAATCTCAGTAAGGCAAGGGGTCCTCAAGGATCTTCCACCCCAAGCTCACTTACATGTGCAATATAAGTTCAAAAACAATATTTCAATATAAGTTCCAAAACTATGCAGTGCAGCAGATATTCATGCCATTTGTGTTTATAAATCTACTGGCCAGATAAATGCAGGAATACGTCTATACCCACATAAGTACAAGGAACACCGCTTGCACCTCACCCACAGCCTCACCATCTTGTATGTGCTACATACTCAGGCTTACCGTATAGGTGGACACCACATGCATATCATAAAAGCACATTGCATATAATAGCTCAACAGCATTTTAAAACATCAAAGCATGTAACACAGCATGCATAAACCACATCCCTATGGGACATGGTGGAACCACAAAATGGCTAAACCGAGGACACGAAAGCTTACCTTGCAAGCTAGCTATCCAAGCCAAGAGTCCAACCACTCTCAAGTCCAAACACAGCAGTATCACAATCTGATATGGACCAATAATACATCATTAATTATGCATCACAAGCATATAACTTAAAGACTACGCCTTTCCTTTACGTTTTACGTCTTAAGGCTTCCAACAAAGCCATAGCCCTTAATCATGTGATTCTGACTTAGTTCATTAATTACAGAAGTTCAACTTCATTAATCTAGGGTCCACAAACCCCCAATAGCTTACTGTTCACACAACACAGCTACTGTTCTGCGAAATCCCAGGATATCCGGATATACAGGGGACATATCTGGATATGCCATATCCTAATATCACACTAACCATATCCGGATATATCATATCCGGATACGCAGATCCCACATCTGGATACCAATATCCGGATATGGATATCCGGATATCTGTTCGACAAATATCCGGATATCTCACGACAGAATGCAGTTTCTGCATTTCGTGAATATCCAGTCCAAAGGTTCAACTTTTAACCGATTATAGTCACTTAAACATGCATTTCTAGGTGTGTTTAACGTACCCCACCCTTAAGTTATCAACTTAGCTCAATACATGCATCAAGGTTCCATTTTTAAGCATTTAAACTAGGGATCATGGTTGGTATAACTTACCAAAGCTCAAAAACAGAATGGACAATGCTCATGGAGCTCTCCAACAACTCTTAAAATTTTGACCAAGAAGGGTACACGAAATAAGCCACAAGATAGCTCATTTACTCAACAAGAAGACATCTTTGAGTGTTAAAATGCCAACTACAAGGCCACCCTTCCAAGAAAAGATGAAGCAGCCCCCTCACACACTCTCACAGCAGCTGGACACTTGCAAAAAGACTCACTTTTCACTATCACAAGGTTACACACAAGAGTTGATGAGGAGAAAGAGGGAGAGATCACACAAAATGAAGACTTGACCTACAAATGGTGGCCAAAGGTGATGGAACAGTGTTTCACACACTCAGCAGCAGCCTCCCACGCAGGTATTTTAGGTATCTAGGGTTGTGTGCCCTCTAATTATAGAATATATAGGGATTTAAGCCGTAACGCGCAGTATTAGCCTTAATAGCTACGCAAAAGATATTGACCCCAAACTTTGGAATCTAAACCTACTCATTTTTTTAAGATTTTTCATATTTTTATTTTATTTTTCGGAGCACCTTTCTGGTACGCGCTTTTCCATAGCCAGTATCAGTTCTGGCATCAGATTACATTATTTTGACTTGAAACTTGATTTACAAGTCTTACATAATATTCTAGTAATTATCATGCATTCGTTATAATTTTCCGGGATACTTTTTCGGTACGCATTTATACGGGGTAGCAGAACCGGTATCTGCGCTTTTCTTCCGAAAAGCGACTTTCAGCATTTTTACTCACTCAATATAATTGTTTATGCCCAATAATGATTATTAAGGTCAATTATGGAATCCTTTCCTAATTATCATAATTAATTCTCTAATTACCTTAATTAGCGGTGCGGGTTCTTACATTCACCCCACATTTTTAAGGATTTTGTCCTCAAAATCAGAAACATACATGTCTCGGAAGTCGGGATACTGCCGGAGAAGCTCATCCTCTCGCTCCCACGTGCACTCCTCGGGACTACGCCCAGTCCACTGCACCTTGACCATCGGAATGATCATGCTTCTAAGCTGTTTCTCGCCTCGATCGAGAATCTTGAGTGGTCCGACGGGAGTCTTTAGGTTCTCCCGAACCTCCACATCATCCGGCTGCACCACGTGCGAAGGATCTGCTATGTACCTCCGAAGCTGAGACACGTGAAACACGTCATGGATGTTGGCTAGGTTCGGAGGTAAGGCAAGTCGATAGGCAACAGGTCCTACTCTACCAAGGATCTGGTAGGGCCCAATGAATCGCGTGCTCAACTTCCTCACTCCGAGTGCCCGTCCAACACCAGTGACAGGTGAAAGTCTCACAAACACGTGCTCACCCTCACTGAACTCCAGTGGACGATGCTTGACATCATAGTAGCTTTTCTGGCGATTCTGCGCCTGCTTCAACTTTTCACTGATCATCTGGATCTGCTGGGTAGTATCTTGGACAAAGTCCAAGCCAAATAGCTCTTTATCTCCAACCTCGGACCAGCAAGTAGGAGTCCGACACCTCCTACCATACAGCGCCTCGTAGGGTGCCATGCCCAGACTAGCTTGAAAACTGTTGTTGTACGAGAATTCTACCAACGGAAGGTACCTATCACATGCAGAACCCTGCTCCAACGTGCAAGCTCTCAACATGTCCTCCAATGTCTGGATGGTCCGCTCAGTCTGTCCGTCAGTCTGAGGGTGATAGGCGGTACTCAATCTCAGCTGTGTACCAAAAGCCTCCTGCAGCGCCTCCCAGAACCGAGATGTGAACTTCGGGTCCCTATCACTGATGATGCTCTCGGGCACCCCGTGAAGCCTCACAATCTCGCGGACATATAGCTTGGCCAACTGCTCTGTAGTGAAGCTCACCTTCACAGGAAGAAAATGGGCAGACTTGGTCAATCTGTCCACAATGACCCAGATATAGTCACAACCAGCCTGAGTTTTAGGCAATCCCACCACGAAGTCCATGGAAATACTCTCCCACTTCCACTGTGGAATCTCAAGAGGTTGAAGTTTACCAGACGGTTTCTGGTGCTCGATCTTCACTTTCTGACATATCAAACACTTGGACACGTAGACCGCTATGTCCTTCTTCATGCCCGGCCACCAAAAATTTCTTTTTAAGTCTTGGTACATTTTTGTGGCACCAGGGTGGATAGTAAACTGGCCCTTATGAGCCTCTGCCATAACCTCTTCAGTCAATGGCCCTCGAGGAATAACAATCCTCTTCTGGAACAACAATAAACCATCCTCGTTCCAAGACACACCGTCCTGGTTCTTCACATAATCTATGCACTCTCTTTGCACTTGCGCCTTTTTAATCTTTTCCATCAGTTCATTAATCACTTCTGCTGTTTCCATCTCAAGCAGTGCGCCCCCAAACAAGGAGTTCACTCTCAAGTCTCTGAACTTTTCGATCACCTTGTAGTCGCTCATCATCAAGCCGGATAAGCTCACGGATCTCCGACTCAAAGCATCGGCTACCACGTTGGCCTTGCCAGGGTGATACCTCAACTCAAAGTCATAATCCTTCAAGAACTCCGTCCATCTTCGCTGTCTCATGTTCATCTCCTTCTGGTCAAACAGATACTTCAGGCTCTTGTGGTCACTGAATACAGCAAACTTCATGTCAAACAGGTAATGCCTCCAAATCTTGAAAGCAAAAACAATGGCTGCCAACTCCAAGTCGTGAGTCGGCTAGTTCTCCTCATGAGGTTTCAACTGTCTTGAAGCATAAGCAACAGCTTTCCCTTTCTGCATCAACACACAGCCTAGCCCTTTACCAGAGGCATCGCAGTATAACTCAAACTGCTCCGCAGGATCAGGAAGGACTAACACAGGAGCAGTAGTCAGTCTCTCCTTCAACTCCTAGAAGCACTCCTCACACTCATGTGTCCACACGAATGGAGTCTCCTTTCGGGTCAGGCGAGTCATCGGTAGCACCATCTTGGATAATCCCTCTATGAACCTCCTGTAGTACCTAGCCAAACCCAAGAAGCTTCTCACTTCTGTAACCGTCTTGGGCCTCTCCCAATCCATCACGGCCTCAATCTTGTTAGGATCAACTGCAACTCCATCAGCGGAAATCACATGACCCAGAAATTTCACCGCCTTGAGCCAAAACTCACATTTTGACGGCTTAGCATATAGCTTTTTCTCTTTCAACACTTGCAAAACAATCTTCAAGTGCTCAGCATGCTCCTCCTCTATCTTCGAGTAAATCAAGATGTCGTCAATGAAGACGATCACAAACTGATCCAGGTACGGCTGGAAGATCCTGTTCATGTAGTCCATGAACACAGCGGGTGCATTGGTGAGTCCAAACGGGATCACCAAGTACTCATAATGCCCGTATCTCGAGCGAAATGCTGTCTTTGGGACATCCTCCGACTTTACTCGTATCTGATGGTAACCGGACCGGAGATCAATCTTGGAATATACGCAAGCACCCCTGAGCTGATCCAGCAAATCATCAATGCGTGGGAGGGGATACTTGTTCTTGATTGTCACCTTGTTCAACTGTCTGTAGTCGGTGCACAACCGCATAGTCCCATCTTTCTTTTTCACAAAAATGACCGGTGCTCCCCAAGGAGACACACTCGGCCGAATGAAATCTTTCGCTGAAAGCTCCTCAATATGCTTCTTCAGCTCTGCCAACTCCGGTGGCGACATCCGGTATAGAGTCAATGAAATAGGCCCCACACCAGGCAATAAATCTATGGAGAACTCTATCTCCCTCTGCGGTGGAAACTCAGGAATCTCCTCGGGAAACACCTCGAGGAATTCCCTCACCATAGGAATGCCAGTGAGATCCTCCTGTGTCCCACTCACCAAACCTCCCAACATAACATAGCCAAAAGCCCCTGCTCTCAAGGCCCTCCTCGCCTGCAGGACTGAAATGGACGGTGAGGAACTGGCTGTGGACCCACCCGGAGACATCACCACTCTCTTGGCACAGCAATCAATCAATGCACAGTTTCTGGACAGCCAATCCATGCCCATAATAATCTCCAAGTTGGCCATCGGCAATCCTATCAGATCTACCGAGAAGTCACGGCCATCCCACTGAAACGCTACATCGCGATGGACAGTGGAGGTCAAACATTTTTCTCCGGTGGCGGTGGTCACCCGCATCGGTGGAGAAAGCACATCACTGGGCAACTCAAGCCCCACAGCAATAGGGGTAGCAACAAAAGAATGCGTTGCCCCAGAATCAAACAATACGTCAAAAGCCGAACCACTAATGGTAACAGTACCTCTGACCAGGTTCGGAGCTCTGTCTGACTGCTGACGATCAAGGGTGTACACTCGCCCCGTAGTAGGTGGCACTGCTGGCGCTCCCGTAGGAACCATCTGCAATGGCACAGCCTGCACTGCAGCAACTTTCGCCGTCAGCAATCTCTGGAGTAGTGGCCCTCCTTGCCACACTGGAAGCATATCAGCTGACCGGTAGAACACGGCCCAAAGTGTGACTTCCCGCATCCTGAGCATCTGGGAGCAGGAGGTCTCGCTGTGTTTCCCTGAGTAGAAGTCTTTTTAAACTGGTTTGGCGCTTGCTTAGCCGCCAACTGTTTGCCCTTGCCCTTGTTTCCAAGCTTCCTGTCCCTCCAGGGAGCGGAACCGCCAGTACCCTGTGGCACCTCAATCTTGGCCTTCTTGGCCTGACACGCACGACAGTAGTCCTCAATGTCGCGGTACTGCTGTACTAAAGCTCTGAAGTCTCTCGAAGCATAACCAACAAGATGTCCAGCAATGTCCTCATTAAGTCCCCTCCGGAACTTAGCAGCAAGAAAAATAGGAGTCGGTCTCGCCATGTGGAAATGAGCGAACTTGACCAGCTCATTAAACTTGGCCAGGTACTCGTCGACAGACAACGAGCCCTGCACCAAACGGTCAAACTCTCCCTGCTTCCTTTCCTGAGAGTCATATGGAAATTACTGACCCAGAAAACACTCCTCGAAGAACGGCCACATCATCACACGACCCTGCATCTCATAGATGTGAGAAATGTTGGTCCACCACTCATGGGCCTCGCCCTCCAGCATGTAAGTGGCAAATATCAGCTTCTGCGGATCGGTACACTGCATGATCCGGAAGATCTTGTCCAACGCCTGTAACCATCTGGCAGCAGCAATGGGATCATAAGATCCATCGAAAGAAGGTGGCTTATGCTTGCGGAAAGCATTCAGCCGGCGGTCGATCTCGTCACGATCCTCAGCAAATACGGGTATGGCCTGCAAAGCCCCCGTCAAATGACTGCCCTCACCTATCTGACTCTGGGTGTCCTCCTGTTGACTAGGCGGAGGTGGAGGCGGTGGAGGTGGTGGAGGACACTGGCCAGCAGCAGGACCAGCCCTCAACTCCTCCAACATGACCCTCATCATAGTCATGTTGGCCATCCGGTTCTCCTCCAGAACCTCAGCAGTGGCTCGCCGGTTCGCCTCTCTGATAGCGTCCAGCATCGCCTGGTTTGCCAACCTCGTGGCCTCCTGGTCGGCTAGTCGGGCCGCCTGCATCTCAGCCAATGCAGCTAGGATAGGATCCGATTGATCCTCACTCGTACTAGGGTTCCTCCTTGGTGGCACCATGACTCTGCACAAGTTACACAAAGAATGAGTTGATCAGGCCCACACTATGTGGTCACATATGCATCATCATAATACACACCAATCAGAGAGAACACAAAGTAGACACGCAACGTAACATCCTAAGTTATTGCAATACATACAGACTTTTCCCTAGAAAGTGCTCTGATACCATAAAATGTAACAGCCCGTGTTAACCCGGATTGTTATCATACTATCGTATTAAGCCACACTTAATTAAAATGCGGAATAACTTTTTCTTTAATTCAATTATGACGTCATTAACCTTAGCCAACTTGATTACTTAATCAATTTTATAAAATATTGCCTGTATGTAAATTGCAAGACAACTAACTGGATACCTCATAAATAAATATAAAGTGAGTATCTAAAGCCACAGGACTACAACACATAGCCTGAGTCAAAATCCTGATACTTTAATTAAAACTTAAAATAAAAGACAATCACAACCCATGTGGCATGGACAAACCCCATGCTCACCAAATAAGGCAACAATGACCAACAACAGTCTCAAGATAAACATAGCAGAAAACATAGACAGCAGTCAAATAATCAGCATCCATCATGTCAGCAAAATACAGATAAGTCTAACTCAGCTCTGGCCTCCTGCCACCTGAGCCCTCAACATTACCTGAACCTGAAATAAGCGTTCCTAAACGTGGGGTGAGATCTCTAAACAAGAAATCTCAGTAAGGCAAGGGGTCCTCAAGGATCTTCCACCCCAAGCTCACTTACATGTGTAATATAAGTTCAAAAAAATAGTATTTACAATATAAGTTCCAAAACTATGCAATGCAGCAGATATTCATGCCATGTGTGTTTAATAAATCTACTGGCCAGAGAAATGCAGGAATACGTCTATACCCACATAAGTACAAGGAACACCGCTTGCACCTCACCCACAGCCTCACCATCTTGTATGTGCTACATACTCAGGCTTACCGTATAGGTGGACACCACATGCATATCATAAAGGCACATTGCATAAAATAGCTCAACAACATTTCCAAAACATCAAAGCATGTAACACAGCATGCATAAACCACATCCCCATGGGACATGGTGGAACCATAACATGGCTAAACCGAGGATACGAAAGCTTACCTTGCAAGCTAGCTATCCAAGCCAAGAGTCCAACCACTCTCAAGTCCAAACACAGCAGTATCACAATCTGATATGGACCAGTAATATATCATTAATTATGCATCACAAGCATATAACTTAAAGACTACGCCTTTCCTTTACGTTTTACGTCTTAAGGCTTCCCACAAAGCCATAAGCCCTTAATCATGTGATTCTGACTTAGTTCATTAATTACAGAAGTTCAACTTCATTAATCTAGGGTCCACAAACCCCCAATAGCTTACTGTTCACACAGCACAGCTACTGTTCTGCGAAAAACCAGGATATCCGGATATACAGGGGACATATCCGGATATGCAATATCCGGATATCACACTGAACATATCCGGATATACCATATCCGGATACCCAGGTCCCACATCCAGATATCAATATCCGGATACCATATCCGGATATGGATATCCGGATATGGATATCCGAATATCTGTTCGACAAATATCCGGATATCTCACGATAGAATGCAGTTTCTGCATTTCGTGAATATCCAGTCCAAAGGTTCAACTTTTAACCGGTTATAGTCACTTAAACATGCATTTCTAGGTGTGTTTAACCTACCCCACCCTTAAGTTATCAACTTAGCTCAATACATGCATCAAGGATCCATTTTTAAGCATTTAAACTAAGGATCATGGTTGGTATAACTTACCAAAGCTCAAAAACAGAATAGACAGTGCTCATGGAGCTCTCCAACAACTCTTCAAATTCTGACCATGAAGGGTACACGAAATAAGCCACAAGATGGCTCATTTACTCAACAAGAAGACATCTTTGAGTGTTAAAATGCCAACTACAAGGCCACCCTTCCAAGAACAGATGAAGCAGCCCCCTCACACACTCTCACAGCAGCTGGACACTTGCAAAAAGACTCACCTTTCACTCCCACAAGGTTACACACAAGAGTTGATGAGGAGAAAGAGGGAGGGATCACACAAAATGAAGACTTGACCTACAAATGGTGGCCAAAGGTGATGGAACAGTGTTTCACACACTCAGCAGCAGCCTCCCACATAGGTATTTTAGGTATCTAGGGTTGTGTGCCCTCTAATGATAGAATATATAGGGGTTTAAGCCGTAACACGCAGTATTAGCCTTAATAGCTACGCAAAAGATCTTGATCCCAAACTTTGGAATCTAATCCTACTCATTTTTCTAAGATTTTTCATATTTTTATTTTATTTTTCGGAGCACCTTTCCGGTACGCGCTTTTCCATAGCCAGTATCAGTTCTGGCATCAGATTACATTATTTTGACTTGGAACTTGTTTTACAAGTCCTACATAATATTCTAGTAATTATCATGCATTCGTTATAATTTTCCGGGATACTTTTCCGGTACGCATTTATACCGGGTAGCAGAACCGGTATCTGCGTTTTTCTTCCGAAAAGCGACTTTAAGCATTTTTACTCACCCAGTGTAATTATTTAAGCCCAATAGTAATTATTAAAGTCAATTATGGAATCATTTCCTAATTATCGTAATTAATTCACTAATTACCTTAATTAGCGGTGCGGGTTCTTACACGAAGCGTATGGAATTCCACTCATGCGATCCTTCTCAAGCTGTGACTTAGGACACATAGCCCTTGATAGGTGTACCCCATGACTGATAGGAAGAAAACCCCTTTTCGACCCTTCCATGCTAAACCTCTTTAGCATCTTGTCAACATACGTGGATTGAGATAAACCCAGCAGCCTCTTGGATCTATCTCTATAGATCTTTATACCGAGTATAAAGGCTGCCTCTCCCAATTCCTTCATGGTGAAGTTTTCTGAAAGCCACTCTTTCGTTATTTTTAATGTGGGGATGTCATTTCCTATTAGCAATATGTCATCTACATAAAGTAATAGGAAGACGACATTACTCCCACTAACCTTCCTGTAAACACAATGTTCATCCTCGTTCTTGATAAAATCGTTACTCTTAATGACTTCATCAAAACTTATATTCCAACTCCTTGATGCTTGCTTTAGCCCATATATCGACCTTTGTAGTTTGCATACCATATGCTCCTGGTCTTTGATTTCAAAGCCTTCAGGTTGTGTCATGTACACTTCTTCCTTCAAGAACCCATTCAAGAAGGCGGTCTTGACATCCATTTGCCAAATTTCATAGTCATGCTATGCTGCTATTGCAAGCACGATCCTAATAGATTTGATCATGGCAACTGGTGAGAAAGTTTCATCATAGTCAACTTCTTGTCTTTGACGATACCCTTTCGCCACCAACCTAGCTTTGTAGGTCTGAACGTTGCAATCTGCATCAGTCTTTCTTTAAAAGTCCATTTATTTCCGATAGGAACTATTCCTTGTGGTTAAGGAATCAAGGTCCATACCTTGTTTTGATACATCGAATCCATTTCAGATTCCATGCCTTCAAGCCATCTAGAGGAGTCAACATCCTTGACTGCCTCCTCGTAGTTACTTGGTTTATCATCCTCGACAGTTTGCTGATTCTCAATCACAAACCCATACCTCTCAGGTGGATGGATGACCCTTGTAGATCTACGGAGTTGTGTGTTTACTTCTCCATTGGAGAACGTCGCCTGCGGAGTTGTGTGTTCACACTGAACAGACCCAAAAAGAGACTCTATGTGAAAATCTCACAGATAGTGTCATTAGAGTAATCTCTTTATGTTTGGGTATGTCTTTCCTTAGACCAGAAGTTGTTACCTAGACTGTGTTCTTGAAGGCATGTTTTGATTGTATGCCTCGTCTGCCTGAAACATGGAGACTCATAGGTATACTGTTGGGCATGTCCTTAAAGGGCACAGGGCTAGGGTAATAAGCTGAAGGAATTCGTCAAATCTCTGTGAGAGATTAGGTTATCTGTAAATCGGAGAAATCGGGATGACATTTACAGGGACTCGGGAATCTATGCATAGTAAAAGAGATCATGAGATGATCTGCCTTTAGAGTCAGTAAATTGAAGATTCCCTATTTCGAATAAAGCATACCCTAAGCTGCAGGGGTTGATACATTTCCTTACCCTAGGTTAATGGGAAGATAACCGAGACGAAGGGAAATACATACGGTAACCAAATATGTGCAATAGGATGATCAAGTCATTAATCTGACTAGTTCTGGGGCAACAAAGCATTGCTAGTGCTCTTTGTTATCATTAATTGGGTTATGGGCTTGTTAGGCCCAAGCCCGGTTATGTCAGAAGCTAAGTTGGACCTAATGGGTCACACACTAACACCTTGTAGTCATGATGGATTAGCTTTAAAGGTATTGGGCCTAATAATGATTGTTAGCCCAAGAAGCTGTTTGGAAGCCCACCTAAATGGGTGGGTGGCGCATGGAGCTTAGTAATGGGCTTGGATAGTCTAAGCCATTACTAATTAATTTAATTAGTTAAATTAATAATCAAATATTTGAATTTCAAATTTTGAATTTGAAATTTGGATTTTGAAATTTGAATATGGAATTTGAATTTTGAAATTTGAAATTTGAATTTGAAATTTGAAATTTGAATTTTGAAATTTGAAATTTGAATTTGAAATTTTGAATTTTGAATTTTGAATTTTGAATTTAAATGTTTGAACATTTGAATTCAAGTGTTTGAATTTGAATTTGAATTGGCTTTGAAAAGTTATTTCATAATAAAAGGATAAGATAAGATCTTATTGAAACATATTCCTTGGATCAAGAAGCATCTTTGGAGCATAAACTTGGGCTGTTTGGGGCGCATAAATTGAGTGATAAGAATGTCATCTTATCACTTAAAACAAAGCTCCTTTCAGATTTGGTGGTTGAGAGAATCAGTGGGTGAGTTGATTCAAATTTTGAATGCAACTACTCAATATATTTGGACCCATTTTAGGGCTCATTCATGTGCAACTTTCAAAGTTATTTGAAAGTATTGTTTTCATTTTGAATGATTATTCTTCTCTCTTCCCTCCAAGGTGTGCGCACAACATAGTGAGTTCCTCTCCTCAGGGTTTTGAGAAAACCTAGCCTACACTCCTTCATCTCATGCACCATTCTGTAGGGTAGTTCACTACACATTTCCAAACAGAATACCTGGCCTCCATCTTCACCACTTGTGCGCATAGCAAACCTCACTGTGGTGTTCATCTTGTGGCTTTCAAGAAGGAGTTCTTGCATCATTGACGAACGGTGGTGTGGATCACCATTAGAGGGTTTGAACCCTTCAAGCCTGACATCTGATCTCCCTGACTGATCGGGCCAAAAAAAAGGTAACATCATGCTGTCTTAAAGCACGAACCTATGTGTGCATGTATGTTTCCGCAGTAAAAATTTTGTTTTTACACCTTACATGCATCGGCCTTCAAAGGCCAGTTTACTTTCAAGTGGTATCAAAGCCCGGTTGCTTTACCATCGGCGGGTGATGGTACCTTGTTTGTGAAAAGAGTTTTTCACGGTCAAAATCTTTAAAGGGTTAAAGTTTAAATTCTGCATATGGATTTTGAATCACAAATCCTTTAAGGTGTTAAAGTTTCTGTTTTTATGAAGATGTAAATTTAATTCGGGGTTCATAAAACATTATGCATCATGGTTTAGTTTCTTTTTCTTTATGAAAGTTTTAAAAGGAACACCCTTTTTGAAAGGGTAGATTCGGCCATGGAGGGTACTAAGAGTACCTTGAATGTTTTCTTATTTTTCTCCATGCATGTAGTCACAAACTCCTTAATGGCCGAATCATATAGGTGACTATATGATAAATTTTGTCATAAAATTTCATGCATATAAACATGACACAATTCATGGAGAAAAATAAGAAAACATTCAAGGTACTCTTAGTACCCTCCATGGCCGAATCTACCCTTTCAAAAAGGGTGTTCCTTTTAAAACTTTCATAAAGAAAAAGAAACTAAACCATGATGCATAATGTTTTATGAACACAGAATCAAATTTACATGTTCATAAAAACAAAAACTTTAACACCTTAAAGGATTTGTGATTCAAAATCCATATGCATAATTTAAACTTTAACCCTTTAAAGATTTTGACCGTGAAAAACCCCTTTCACAAACAAGGTACCATCACCCACCGATGGTAAAGCAACCGGGCTCTGATACCACTTGAAAGTAAACGGGCCTTTGAAGGCCGATGCATGTAAGGTGTAAAAACAAAATTTTTACTGCGGAAACATACATGCACACATAGTTTCATGCTTTAAGATAGCATGATGTTACCTTATTTTCGGCCTGATCAGTCAGGGAGATCAGATGTCAGGCTTGAAGGGTTCAAACCCTCTAATGGTGATCCACACCACCGTTCATCAATGATGCAAGAACCCCTTCTTGAAAGCCACCAGATGAACACCACAGTGAGGCTTGCTATGCGCACAAGTGGTGAAGGTGGAGGCTAGGTATTCTGTTTGGAAAGGTGTAGTGAACTACCCTACAGAATGGTGCATAAGATGAAAGAGAGTAGGCTAGGTTTTCTCAAAACCCTAAGGAGAGGAACTTACTATGTTATGCGCACACCTTGGAAGGGAAGAGAGAATAATAATCATTCAAAATGAAAACAATCCTTTCAAATAACCTTGAAAGTTGCGCATGAATCAGGGGAGGATAAGGTGGAGTTGTTGCAAAATAAATCTTGCCAACAACCTCCAATCTTATCCTCATGAAATTAAGTTCAAAACAATTTAAACTTAAATTCATAAACTATCATATAGTATACTTTTCATGCGCATAATTCAGCCCTAAAAAGGGGTACAAATATATTGAGTAGTTGCATTCAAAATTTGAATCAACTCACCCACTGATTCTCTCAACCACCAAATCTGAATGGAGCTTTGTTTTAAGTGACAAGATGACATTCTTATCACATTAATATGTGCCCCAAACAGCCCAAGTTTATGCTCCAAAGATGCTTCTCGATCCAAGGAATATGTTCCAATAAGATATTATCTTATCCTTTTGTTATGAAACAACTTTTCAAAGCCAATTCAAATTCAAATTCAAACACTTGAATTCAAATGCTCAAACATTCAAATTCAAAATTCAAAATTTCAAATTTCAAATTCAAAATTCGAATTTCAAAATTTAAATTCCAAATTCAAATTTCAAAATTCAAAATTCAAAATTCAAATTTCCAATTCAAAATTCGAATTTCAAAATTCAAATTCCAAATTCAAATTTCCAAATTCAAATTTCAAATTCAAAATTCGAAATTCAAATGTTTGATTTATTAATTTAACAAATTAAATTAATTAGTAATAGATTGGACTATCCAATCCCATTACTAAGCTCCATGCACCATCTACCCATTTAGGTGGGCTTCCAAACAGCTTCTTGGGCTAACAACCATTATTAGGCTCAATACCTTTAAAGCTAGTCCATCATAACTACAAGGTGTTAGTGTGTGGCCCATTAGGTCCAACTTAGCTTCTGACATAACTGGGCTTGGGCCCAACAAGCCCACAACCCAATTAATGACAACACAAAGTACTAGCAATGCTTTGTTGCCCCAGAACTAGTCAGATTAATGACTTGATCATCCTATTGCACATATTTGGTTACCGTATGTATTTCTCTTCGTCTCGGTTATCTTCCCATTAACCTAGGGTAAGGAAATGTATCAACCCCTGCGGTTTAGGGTAAGCTTTATTCGAAATAGGGAATCTTCAATTTACTGACTCTAAAGGCAGATCATCTCATGATCTCTTTTACTATGCATAGATTCCCGAGTCCCTGTAAATGTCATCCCGATTTCTCCGGTTTACAGATAACCTAATCTCTCACAGAGATTTGACGAATTCCTTCAGCTTATTACCCTAGCCCTGTGCCCTTTGAGGACACACCCAACAGTATACCTATGAGTCTCCATGTTTCAGGCAGACGAGGCATACAATCAAAATATGCCTTCAAGAACACAATCTAGGTAATAACTTCTGATCTAAGGAAAGACATACCCAAACATAAAGATATTACTCTAATGACACTATCTGTGAGAATTCATCATAGATTCTCTTTTTGGGTCTGTTCAGTGCGAGCTATACTCTTATAGGTACACCCACGACTTTAGCTAAGATATCTCCATATCTGCAGCTCATGAGGTCTTTACCTTGTTTCCATATACAAGTAGATAAGTCGTACTAGTCTTACCCGAGATCACTGATCCCCAAACTCAGTGTCTCTAGACTAGGAACATATAATTAGGAATAGACATGCAATATCCTTGAATCCTCATGATCATGATCTCATCACAGATACTCAAGAGATACCTGTTCTATTCCAAGGGATTTATCCAGTTCGTTCATATAATATTAACAATAATATCGAGACACAATATGAAACTGAATAAATAGTGCTTTCATTTATTTGCGACAAACAAAGTTCTACATCTAGTGTTCTTTATTTAATCAAAAGATTGTCTCTAGGACACCCATATACTAACACTTAAGACCGAAAAGATAGCTTATGTCCTTGACACTGCTTTGCCTATTGCGCCTAAGGAAGGGGAAGATGAGTTCACGGAATTTGATTTCGAGACCCACAAGCAACACATGGATGATAATGTGTTGGCTTGTTGCATCATGCTGGCATCCATGTCGCCTGAACTGCGTAAACAGCATGAGCATATGGATGCCCCCTCTATTATCATGCATCTCAAGGAGTTGTGTGATATTAAAGGCAGACATGAGAGGTATGAGACCTTTAGGGAATTTTTCCTGTGCAAGATGACTAAAGGCATGTGTTTTAACCGCCATGTACTGAAGATGATGGCACTCATTGAGAAGCTAGAGGGTCTAGGGTTCACAATGGATGCTGAATTAATTAATGACTTAGTTCTATCATCACTACCTCCTTCTTTCAGTGAATTCATAATGGATTACAACATGCATGGGATGCTTGTGAGCTTGCCAGAGTTGTTAAGGATGTTAACGACTGTTGAAATGTCTATTAAGAAGGATGAGACACAAGCTCTTATGATTGGTGGGCCTGAAAGGGCCATGGGTAAAGGCAAGGAGCCTGCAAAAGGCAACTCCCTTAAGTCCAAAGGAAAACCCAATAAGAAAACGGGCAAAAAGAAAGGTAAGGGAGCACCCAAGGACAGAAGCGATGCTGTGTGCTTCCATTGTGGCAAAAATGGCCATTGGAAAAGGAATTGTCCAGACTACCTAAAGAGTGTGAAGGAGCATGGTGATGCTTCAACCTCAGGTATTCACATGATTGAGATAAATTATTCTTATGCTAATCCGACTTTATAAGGTATTGGATACCGGTTATGGTTCTTATTATCTGTAATATGTTGCAGGTGCTTAGAAGCCTAGAAGATTGGAGAAGAACGAGGTGGACCCCGCGCAGGTGATGAAGCAAGAGTTGCTGCTCATGCTGGTGGGGATACCGACCTCATTAGCCTACGGGCACTTTATTGCATTTGAATAATTGTCTTTATGTTCCCGGCATTTCTGGAAATATTATTTCTTGTTTAGAACAAGATGGTTTTGCTTTAACTATTAAGGATGGTACATTTTCTATCATTTTGAATGATATTGTTTTGGTACGCTTCTTTAATTAATGGCTTGTATGTTTTGGAAATGGGAACTAAAGTGCTCAATGAAGATGTGAAATGACCTAGGATAGATAATCAATCCTATCTTTGGCACTATAGACTAGGGCACATAAATGAAACAAGATTGTCTAGGATGCATAGAGATGGATACCTGGACTCCAAGGATTTGGAATCCTATGGATAGTATGAATCTTGTCTAGCTGGGAAAACGATTCGTCAATGCCCAAAGGGCTTGAGATTCATAGGGCTAGTGAGTTATTAGAACTCATTCACTGTGATTTATGTGGCCCAATGTATATTGTGGCTAGAGGAGGAAACTCCTATTTCTTTTACTGATGAAGTAGGGAAACGGCGTGGCAAGATGGTTAAGTCATTGCGATCAGATCGTGATGGTGAATATTTGAGCCATGAATTTTGGGATTATCAGAGAGAAAATAGAAATCTCTCGCAGTTTACTGCACTTAACACACCACTCCAAAATAGTGTCAGGAGAAACAGGACTGTGTTTGACATGGTAAGGTCTATGATGAGTGAGACTCAACATCCAAAATCATTTTGGGGATATGCCTTAGACACAGCGGCAAACTTTTTTAATAGGGTACCTTCTAAATCTGTTCAGACCACACCATATAAGATATAGAATGGTAAGAGACCCAACCTGAGTTACCTTAGGGTATGGGGATCACCGGCTTATGTCAAAGCGTTGGCATCAGACAAGCTTAGTGCTGAGAGTACTAAATTTCTATTTGTGAGGTATCCCAAGGTCTAAGGGATACTGGTTTTACTCCAGGAATGTTGAGTTCCTTGAGAAGGATTTGATCTCTCAAGGAGGCAGTGGGAGTAAGATTGATCTTGAAGAAGTGCAAGATCCACAAGAACAGATTGAGGAACCCGAGTCTGCTCCGTAGGCGACGTCCTCCAATGGAGAAGTAAACACACAAATCCGTAGATCTACGAGGGTCATCCATCCACCTGAGAGGTACTGGTTTGTGATTGAGAATCAGCAAACTGTTGAGGATGATGAACCAAGTAACTATGAGGAGGCAGTCAAGGATGTTGACTCCTCTAAATGGCTTGAAGCCATGGAATCTGAAATGGATTCGATGTATCGGAACAAGGTATGGACCTTGGTTCCTAAACCGCAAGGAATAGTTCCTATCGGTAATAAATGGGTCTTTAAAAGAAAGACTGATGCAGATGGCAACGTTCAGACCTACAAAGCTAGGTTGGTGGCGAAAGGGTATCGTCAAAGACAAGGAGTTGACTATGATGAAACTTTCTCACCAGTTGCCATGGTCAAATCTATTAGGATCATGCTTGCAATAGCAGCATACCACGACTATGAAATTTGGCAAATGGATGTCAAGACCACCTTCTTGAATGGGTTCTTGAAGGAGGAAGTGTACATGACATAACCTGAAGGCTTTGAAATCAAAGATCAGGAGCATATGGTATGCAAACTACAAATGTCAATATATGGGCTAAAACAAGCATCAAGGAGTTGGAATATACGTTTTGATGAAGTCGTTAAGAGTAACGGTTTTATCAAGTGGGAGCTTGTTAGTATATGGGTGTCCTAGAGACAATCTTTTGATTAAATAAAGGACACTAGATGTAGAACTTTGTTTATCGCAAACAAATGAAAGCACTATTTATTCAGTTTCATGTTATGTCTCGATATTACTGTTAATATTATATGAACGAACTGAATGAACCCCTTGGAATAGAACAGATATCTCTTGAGTATCTGTGATGACATCACGATCATGAGGATTCAAGGATATTGCATGTCTATTCCTAATAATTTGTTCTAGTCTAGAGACACTGAGTTTGGGGATCAGTGATCTCGAGTAAAGACTAGTACGACTTATCTACTTGTATATGGATACAAGGTAAAGGCCTCATGAGCTGCAGATATGGAGATATCTTAGCTAAAGTCGTGGGTGGACCTATAAGAGTATAGCTCGCACTGAACAGACACAAAAAGAGACTCTATGAGGAAATCTCACAGATAGTGTCATTAGAGTAATCTCTTTATGTTTGGGTATGTCTTTCCTTAGACCAGAAGTTGTTACCTAGACTGTGTTCTTGAAGGCATGTTTTAATTGTATGCCTCGTCTGCCTGAAACATGGAGACTCATAGGTATACTGTTGGGCGTGTCCTTAAAGGGCACAGGGCTAGGTAATAAGCTGAAGGAATTCGTCAAATCTCTGTGAGAGATTAGGTTATCTGTAAACCGGAGAAATCGGGATGACATTTACAGGGACTCGGGAATCTATGCATAGTAAAAGAGATCATGAGATGATCTGCCTTTAGAGTCAGTAAATTGAAGATTCCCTATTTCGAATAAAGCTTACCCTAAACCGCAGGGGTTGATACATTTCCTTACCCTAGGTTAATGGGAAGATAACCGAGACGAAGGGAAATACATACGGTAACCAAATATGTGCAATAGGATGATCAAGTCATTAATATGACTAGTTCTGGGGCAACAAAGCATTGCTAGTGCTCTGTGTTGTCATTAATTGGGTTGTGGGCTTGTTGGGCCCAAGCCCAGTTATGTCAGAAGCTATGTTGGACCTAATGGGTCACACACTAACACCTTGTAGTCATGATGGACTAGCTTTAAAGGTATTGGGCCTAATAATGGTTGTTAGCCCAAGAAGCTGTTTGGAAGCCCACCTAAATGGGTGGGTGGTGCATGGAGCTTAGTAATGGGCTTGGATAGTCCAAGCCATTACTAATTAATTTAATTAGTTAAATTAATAATCAAATATTTGAATTTCGAATTTAGAATTTGAAATTTGGATTTTGAAATTTGAATTTGGAATTTGAATTTTGAAATTCGAATTTGGAATTTGAAATTTGAAATTTGGAATTTGAAATTTGAAATTTGAATTTGGAATTTGAATTTTGAAATTTGAATTTTGAATTTGAAATTTTGATTTTGAATTTGAATGTTTGAACATTTGAATTCAAGTGTTTGAATTTGAATTGGCTTTGAAAAGTTGTTTCATAACAAAAGGATAAGATAAGATCTTATTGGAACATATTCCTTGGATCAAGAAGCATCTTTGGAGCATAAACTTGGGCTGTTTGGGGCGCATAAATTGAGTGATAAGAATGTCATCTTATCACTTAAAATAAAGCTCCATTCGGATTTGGTGGTTGAGACAATCAGTGGGTGAGTTGATTCAAATTTTAAATGCAACTACTCAATATATTTGTACCCCTTTTAGGGTTGATTCATGCGCAACTTTCAAAGTTATTTGAAAGGATTGTTTTCATTTTGAATGATTATTCTTCTCTCTTCCCCCCAAGGTGTGCGCACAACATAGTGAGTTCCTCTCCTCAGGGTTTTGAGAAAACCTAGCCTACACTCCTTCATCTCATGCACCATTCTGTAGGGTAGTTCACTACACCTTTCCAAACAGAATACCTAGCCTCCACCTTCACCATTTGTGCGCATAGCAAGCCTCACCGTGGTGTTCATCTGGTGGCTTTCAAGAAGGAGTTCTTGCATTATTGACGAACGGTGGTGTGGATCACCATTAGAGGGTTTGAACCCTTCAAGCCTGACATCTGATCTCCCTGACTGATCAGGCCAAAAACAAGGTAACATCATGCTGTCTTAAAGCATGAACCTATGTGTGCATGTATGTTTCCGCAGTAAAAAATTTGTTTTTACACCTTATATGCATCGGCCTTCAAAGGCCAGTTTACTTTCATTATTTATGTGCCCTAGTCTACAGTGCCAAAGATAAGATTGATTATCCGTCCTAGGTCGTTTCACATCTATATTGAGCACTTCAGTTCTCATTTCCAACACATACAATCCATTTATTAAAGAAGCAGTACCATAAACCATATCATTCAAAATGATAGAAAATGTACCATTCCTAATACTGAAAGTATAACCATCTTGTTCTAAACAAGAAATTGAAATAATGTTTCTAGAAATATTCGGAACATAAAGACAATTATTCAAATGCAATAAAAGGCCCGTTGGCAAAATAAGGTCAGCATCTCCAACTAAATGAGCAATAACCCTTGCTCCATTACCAACGCGGAGATCCATCTCGTTTCTTTCCAATCTCCTTGGGCTCCTAAGTACCTGCAACATATTGCAGATATGAGAACCACATCCGGTATCCAATACCCATGAGGTTGTATTAGCACAAGAATAATTTATCTCAATCATGAAAACACTTGAGGCAAAAACATCACCATGCTTCTTGTCCTTCACATTGTTCAGGTAGTCTGGACAATTCCTCTTCCAATGGCCTTTGTTGCCACAATGGAAGCACTCAGCATCACCCTTGTCCTTAGATGTCTTCTTACCCTTCTTTTTGCCCTTCTTCTTCTTGGATTTTCCTTTCGGCTTAAGGGAGTCACCTTTTGCAGGCTCCTTACCCTTTCCCTTGGCCTTGCTAGGCCCACCAATCAAAAGAGCCTGTGTCCTATCCTTCTTGTTAGACACTTCAGCAGTTATTAACATGCTTAACAACTCAGGCAAGCTCACTTGCATCCCATGCATATTGTAACTTATAATGAATTGACTAAAGGAAGGTGGAAGTGAGGTGAGGACTAAGTCATTACTTAGCTCGACATCAATAATGAAGCCTAGGTTTCCTAGCTTCTCAATCAGCCCGATCATCTTAAGAACATGGCTGCTAACAGACATGCTCTCAGACATCCTACAAGAGAACAGTTCTCTTGAGGCCTCATACCTCTCATGCTTGCCTTTAATATCATACAACTCCTTGAGATGCATGATAATAGAGGGAGCATCCATATGCTCATGTTGCTTTTGTAGTTCAGGCGACATGGATGCCAATCTGATGCATACTGCCATCACATTGTCATCCAAGTGCTGTTGATGGGTTACGAAATCAAATTCCGCAAACCCTTCTTCCCCTTCCCTAGGAGCTACGGGTATTCCAGCATCTAAAACGTAGGCAATATTTTCGGCCCTAAGAACAATTCTTAGGTTCCGATACCAGTCCATAAAATTTGAACCGGTCAGTTTATTCGTATCGAGTATTGAACGCAGTGACAGTGGATTAGTCATACTATAAGCTGAAAAAGATGTAAAGATAGTTTTAGTTAATATACGGTTATGTAGTTAAAAGCAAACTATTAAAGACTTTAAATAATTTTCCCCTCCCACTATTTTATCTAAGTCAATGACCCTTACTATTTGACTTAGGGTTAATGTACTTTTAGATTTTACCTTAGTGGGATTAAGAGTGTGATTATTTATTTTAATCTCCGTCTGAGACCGCAAGATTAATTTAAATAATGGGTTGATCTTTATCAACAGTATCTCATACCCTCTCTTAACATTAGGTTGACAACTCTTTGTCACTTAGTGGTGCATCTCATGCAACCAACCTAGAACTATTACCCTAAGCACATAAGCCCGGCTGTGCCTGCAACTTATGTCTTAGTTAAGCATTAAACCACCACCCTAAGTGTCTTACACTTCAAACACTACTCTAGCTCAACGAAATAGTGGGTCCCAACTGAGTTGTAGAGCACCACTATGTAGAAGAGGTTTGAGTATCATTGGTGGTGGGAGGTAATCATACGCTTAATTATTTATTCCTTTTAAGGGTTCCTTTTATTTTTAGGGTTAATTAGGTCTCATCAAACGCATGTTGTAAGTTATGATGCTAGTCGTAACCTATGTCAAACATCTATCGGTTTACACTAGTCGCTATTTGACAAACATAATAACCATACAAAACGTGGTTTGCCCAATTCATGCATACTAGACGTTCTAATCATACATGCATATAAACAGTTTATATTGAGATAGTCATGGTGCTCGCACTTTTGTCCATTTTGCTTCTTTAAGCAACGGCAGCTTGTCGTCTATACGCCACTAGTCTAATTCTCTAATTACACATAATCAAAGAAACTCCAAAACATCTTTGGAGGGATAAAATTACAAAAATTAAATTACAAATTACACTTGTAAATTAAATAGCTCAATTACACATTAATTTAAAATTCAAAATTTTAAATCTGGACACCATGACCATCCCCTTCCTGTTTGTACCTGAAAGAATCAAAACTTGCAAACACAAACATTATATTATCACATAATTTTTTTCACATATATTTTGATATTTAACATTTAAACATCAAAATAATATCAAGATTCAAATTCTTAAATTTCTCTTGATGGCCGAATTATTAAAACAATTTATAATTCAAATTTTGTTAATTCTTTCTCAAAGAAAACAAAATTAAACCATGCATGTAGCCATAAACACCTTCATGGCCGAATCATATAGGTAAGTATATGATAAATTTTTGTCACAAAATTTCATGCAATGCTCATGACACAATTCATGGAGAAAAATAAGAAAACATTCAAGGTATTTTTAGTACCTTTCATGGCCGAATCAACCCTTTCAAAAAGGGTGTTTCCTTTTAAGACTTTCATAAAGAAAAAGAAACAAAACCATGATGCATATACTTTTATGAACATAAAAACGAATTTCATGTTCATAAAAACAAAACTTTAACACCTTAAAGGATTTATGATTCAAAATCTATATGCAGAATTAAACTTTAACCCTTTAAAGATTTTGACCGTGAAAAAACTCTTTTCACAAACAAGGTACCATCACCAGCCGATGGTAAAGCAACCGGGCTCTGATACCACTTGAAAGTAAAATGGTCTTGAAGGCCGATGCATGTAAGGTGGAAAAACAATTTTTTCACACGGAAACATACATGCACACCAAGATTCATGCTTTAGGTACCTTGTTTTGGCCTAATCAGTCAGGGAGATCAATTGTCAGGTCTGAAGGGTTCAAACCCTCTAATGTTGATCCACACCACCGTTCGTCAATGATGCAAGAACACCTTCTTGCAAGCCACCAGATGATCACCACAATGAGGCTTGCTATGCGCCCAATTGGTGAAGGTGGAGGCTAGGTATTGTGTTTGGAAATGTGTAGTGAACTACCCTACAGAATGGCGCATGAGATGAAGGAGTGTAGGCTAGGTTTTGTGAAAAACCGTAAGGTGAATAATGAGCTCCCTTTGTGCGCACACTATAGGATAATTAGTAGGATGGAATGATAAGATTTTCTTACTTGAAAATCTCACCAAATATGCGCATGGTTGGAGGGAATCAAGGATTTGTTTGCAATTCAAAATTGCTAACCACCTTTCATTTGAATCCTTATAAGATTAGGTCATTATCCTTTCAAGATTCTGACCTAATTGCCATCATATGAACAACCATTTCATGCGCCCCATTTAGTCCTATTTTGAGTCCAGATACATTGAGTAGTTGCATTCAAATTTGAATCAACTAACTCATTGATTCTCTTAACCAACCAAATCAGAATTGTAGTACATTTAGATGATAAAATGACACTCACTTTGAATCCAAATTTGCGCACCACTTCATCATTGGATAAGATCAAATATATTTTCTTGATGCATGGAATATTCCGACAAGATCACATCTTATCCTTTTGTTATGAAACAACTTTTCATATCCAATTCAAATTCGAATTCAAACACTTGAACTCAAATGTTCAAACATTCAAATTCAAAATTCAAAATTTCAAATTTCAAATCCAATTTCAAAATTCAAATTTCAAATTTCAAATTTCAAATTCAAAATTTGAATTTCAAAATTCAAATTTCAAAATTCAAATTCCAAATTTAAATTTCAAAATTCCAATTTCAAATTTAAAATTCGAAATTCAAATGTTTGATAATTAATTTAACTAATTAAATTAATTAGTAATGTCTTGGACTATCCAAGCCCATTACAATGCTCCATGTGCCCTCCACCCTTTAGGTGGGCTTCTAAACAGCTTCTTGGGCTAACAATCATTATTAGGCCCAATACCTTTAAAGCTAGTTCATCATGACTACAAGGTGTTAGTGTGTGACCCATTAGGTCCAACTTAGCTTCTGACATAACTGGGCTTGAGCCCAACAAGCCCACAACCCAATTAATGACAACACAGAGCACTAGCAATGCTTTGTTGCCCCAAAATTAGTCAGATTAATGACTTGGTCATCCTATTGCACATATTTGGTTACCATATGTATTTTCCTTCGTCTCGGTTATCTTCCCATTAACCTAGGGTAAGGAAATGTATCAACCTCTGCGGTTTAGGGTAAGCTTTATTCGAAATAGGGAATCTTCAATTTACTGACTCTAAAGGCAGATCATCTCATGATCTCTTTTACTATGCATAGATTCCCGAGTCCCTGTAAATGTCATCCCGATTTCTCCGATTTACAGATAACCTAATCTCTCACAGAGATTTGACGAATTCCTTCAGCTTATTACCCTGGCCTTGTGCCTTTTCAGGACACGCCCAATAGTATACCTATGAGTCTCCATGTTTCAGGCAGACGAGGCATACAATCAAAACAAGCCTTCAAAAACACAGTCTAGGTAATAACTTCTGAGCATGAGCATGCATGTGCATTATCACAGTATGAGCATGCATGTGCATTATCACAGTGGGTACTTATGTACCAGATCTCTGGCCAATAGATATTTTTAGCCTTCGGGCAAGTGTTTCCGGACTGCCACTGGATAGGTCTCCGAGAGGGAGTTCCAGTTGACCCAGGGTCGTGGTGTGTTATCCGGATAGGAGCACACTAGGTTGTCTCGGGTGTATATGGTTGGAAGGGGTACCTTGGTGGGTTGTTCTATGAACACGCCAGGGGTAGTACCCATAGGCGTATAACCGAGGACATGGCATGGTATTGGTAGCTACCATCCCGCATGTCGTAGTTGTTATGATATATTCCCCCTTTCTCTAAATCCCTTGCTTTATCCCGTTTTATAACAGTGGTGTTGTTTTTATATTATTGATATACATCGAAGTGAACCATTGGGCAGAGTTTTCTCCAGAACCTCTTGGTTACTGAGATATATCCGTATATCTCACCCTGTTTCGGGGCATTTATGTCAGGATGTACCACTGGATATGGAGCAGCGGGCAAGAAGCTCGCATGATGATGAGTGGAGTAGTGATGCATGTTTTGTTCCAGTGTATCATACATGTCATTTTAGTTTATGGATTTATTTGGCAAGTGAAGTTGTAATATGTAAACATTTGTAGTTTAAAGTTAAAGTTGTAAATGTAAATGTAATCCAGTATTGTAAATGTACCATGGATGTATGTAATATGATGGAAGGGCTTTAGGTCTATTATAGGTTTATGATTATCTGCATTATGGTTTATGCATGAAACTGAAAGTTAGTGATTGAAACTATAAAGGATTTGAAAGTAAACTGTTTATGTTTTAAGTGTATATTGGATTGGGTTGTAAGTGCCCCAAGGCGTTGTTGGTCCTTGTGTGTGCCACCCATTGGATTTTGCTGGATTTTAGGTGTATTAGTGATGTTAAACAGCTTATGCAAAATTTGGGGTTTTAGGAAATACAAAGGAAACTCTGGCGAATTTTCTGTAGAATTGGTAGTTTTTGGGTGAACTTTGGGAAAGCGTATCTCTCTCCATAGTGGTCCGATTGGGACGTGCTATACGCCATTTTGAAACTTAAGATGTCCCCTAGGTTGTGTCAAAAGCCTAGGATCATTGGTGGTGTGCGCAACCCATGGGGGCTGTTGTCATATTCTGCCCTGTTCTGTCCTGTTTAGTGGGCAGATTTGAAGCAGTTTTGGGAAAATAATTCCCGCTTCGTTACTTGGCCAAATTAAGCGTACGATATATCAAATCGAAGTTTGAGGTGTCTAGTTTATGGTGTAAAAGTCTGAGAGTCATTGGCTGGGCGTTTAGGTGCAGTTTATTCCGTGAAGATTGGAGGTTTTAGGCTGTTTTGGAGTTGGTAGGCAATGTTGTTTGTCCAACTTCAAACGGCGATAACCGGAGCTCATGAGCTCAGAATCGAGTGTGTGATAGCTTGATATAAAGGTAAGTGAATAAGGAAAAAGGATAACCTGGAGTTTAAGTTTGGATTTTTATTTTGTGATCGTAGAAAAATAAATTAGCAAGTCCGGTTAAGTGGTAAAAACGTAAAAAGTGAGGAATTGGCTAAGTGGGTTTATGGGAACCCCTTAGTATCTTGTATGTGATAAAATAAAGTGTATAAACACTTAAGTAAGTCTTCCGCTAGTGTTTCAGTTACGATCACAGCTTTTTATTATTACGCTTTTTATACTTTACTGTTCGCGTAATAATCGGAAAAAGTTTATTCTCATTTTTATAAATGAATTGCTGTGATTGTAACTGCGCTTAATATCATAATTAATGTTAACAATACCGGTGTACAACGGGCTATTACATTTTATGGTATCAGAGCAGTTTTGTTAGGGAACTCTGATAATATATATATAGATGTGTTATGTGCTGCATAGTTGTATGTAGATTCTTATCGATTACTGTATATGTAATTCCTTAGTGTGGGTCTGATCAACCCATTCCTTTGTGTTACATGTGTGGTCATCGTAAGAAGCCTGCGTAGTAACCTTGAAGCACCGAATGTGAGTTTTTAGCCTGATGTTGTGGCTGCAGTGTTAACTGCTCCATGGACAAAGGATGGCAGTGAGTCAAGTATGAATGTTAGAAGGCATAAAAAGAACAGACTTAAATATTTTGTCTGACTTTGATGAAAGTGAACAGAAAGTGTTATTATAAGTGAAAGTGGTGTACAATTTATGATATGTACAATATGAGCATAGACGGACTTTGCAGTACTATGAAAAATAAACATATAACAGAGATGAACTTATGAGATTGGTGAAATTCCAAGTATATGTGTAGTATAGTAAGACAATTATGTACAAGTGGTCTTGATGAATAGACTTCATTAAGGCGAGAGGTTTTGAACTTGAAGAATTATTGAGAAAAGGGAACAGATATGCGTATGTGTGAGTTAAATACGTCATGTTAGATTAGCAATTATGAGACCAGGACAAGTGGGGTGCACTTGAATAAATTGGGATGGTTCAAGCAGAGAAGCAAATAGAATATTCGATGAGTAATCCTACGAGATTTGACCATTTGAAAGTATGATACTGGTAGATTGGTAATATGAGAGGTATTGAAATATGGGAGTGAATTCCATAAAGAGGTAGTGTTGACTAAACACAAGTGAGGTGAACTAATGATGAGTATATTATTATGTGTAATATGTATGAGGAAAAGTGAAGGAATCGCCATGGATGACACAAGATATATGTACCATGAAGGCACTATTGCAGTTAGTGGATGTCGACTCAAATTGGTAGACGTATCAGTGATAAATGAACAGGATGGTTGAGATGTACAGTCATGAGTAAGACAGTAATGAGAATTGTAAAGTAATTATGATCTTGTGGTATATGTATAAGTACTACTAATAGTCGCGCGCTTATGAAAATATTGGTATTTGATACGGAGTGGTAGACGGAGTAAAGGTATTTTCAAGGTAAAGAGACATTCTACAACCACCAAGGGTGGAAGCGATCAGGAAAATTGATGAGTTGCTCTACAGTATAGAGCGTGTGTTATGTGAGCCGTAGCAGGCAGTCGATTAGAACGATGGCATGATTTTGCGGGTTATTGTTGTATAACAATAAGGTGAGATGGTATGATTAGTGAAGGAATGAAGGTAAAACTTAATGTGAAATCAAGTGATTAGTATACGAACCAAGTGACAATAAAGTGCGAAAGTAAGAGGTTGATGAAAGAACTGATGTGTAAAGTGTGCAGAGAGTGTGGAATTATGTGATCAGCAAAAGAGTTAATGTGTAATGTCAAGATGAAAATGATAAAATTTGTTAGTGAGCTGAGGTATAATTGTCAGTGCAAGAACGGACGAGTAGTTTTGAGTGCAAGGATTAATGTAAATTTCAGTGCAAGGATTGAGGTGAAGTAGTTCTCTGTGATTCGACGGAAATGATTAGAAGATCCCTGTGTGATGGGAAATACGATACTTATACTAAGAGATATGTACAGAACTTTGAGAAAATTTAGGATTTATGGAATAGAGATTATGTTATGAACCATGGCAAGTGCATAGTCAAAGTAAAAGAGTAAACAATCTGTGAGAAGAATAAGCAAGGAAGAGATAATGGAATATGGATTGAACAGTAACAAGACAGAAGGAACTATTAAGAGTTGGAAAACGTGTACGAAATTACGAAGAGAATGTGGATTATTATAACAGTGACTATGTTATGAACCAGGTCAGAGGGGTAACCGAAACGAAAGTAAACTACCAGTGATAAGAACGATGCGAGAGAGTAAGAAGAATTAACTTATATGTAATAGGTGTATATTATACCACTACTACTAAGATTATGGGGGCAACCCATGTGGTAATACAAAACAGTTTTGATGTTATATACAGAGGTGATACAGACACCAAATGGACTGGGTCCATGTGTGATCTGGAGTGTACGGAGTACCAGTTTTGCCGTTATACACAGATATGTTATAAGCATGAACTCCCTTGTGTACTGGGTACACATTTGCTGTCATATACAGATATATTATGAGTATAAATTTCTTTGTGCACTGGGTGCATGTAATATGATTTGATAGTAGGAAGATCTCAGTGGGGCCTATGTGCCAGTAGCGTATAGCTATCTCTGTGCGGGTTAAGTTCCCGGAGACTAGTAGTATTTGATGAGTAATGAGAAACGAGGAAGTGTTCCACATTGGTGTAACGGTTAGTATGGTAGAGATAATTTATGTGAATGCACAAAGAAGAAACATTTGGGGGATGCCTTAGAATAGGGACAGCTAGTAGTAAGTCATTTTTACGGCATGGATCATATGGGTGGATTCTCTTATCGGTGGGTCATGGCATCTGGGGCCCTTAAGACAGCAAGAGCTCGAGGGGTTAAACCTGTGAATGTTGTTACCCACTGTATTGGGAGAGTTTTTCCATATGGTTAACGCAAGATGCGAGGTTATATATTTGTAAATGGACAATATTATGTCAGATTGGGATATAAGAGTTGTGGCTTAGTGTGTACGAACTTCGAAGTGTGATAGTGAAGCACGATTGTGGGTGTAAAGTAAGTCTGAGGAAATAAATTTTTGTCTCTAAGTGAGGTAGCAAGTTAGTTGGAACCCTCGTCTTATGACCAAAAAGGGATAATAACGTGAGTTAAAGTTGACAGATTGAGTAAGTGTCCTTCTAGGAAGGCTAGTGATGATCAAGATTTCAGGTTAAAACAGTGAGTTGTTAGCCCTAAGGAAAAGATAAATTGAAATAGAGTCAAGTACGAACGTGTATTAATAGATGGGAACTATAGTTGTAATTAATTACCAAAAATTGAATAGCTTGGTTTTGCTGGTAAAGTAGATTGAGAAATGTTGTATGTAATCGCATATGCCACTTATGGTGGAAGGTGTGTGGAAAATACACAATATTGATGTTGTTGTGGGTAAGTACAAATGACGTATGGATGAGTGTTTGTGGTAACTTGGAGTATTCTGAGAGACTGATATACCAACTGGTGGTGAATTATAGAAGTAGTGGCAATAATGGAATTAATTTTAAATGATTTGATAATTAAGTGTCAAGGATTCCTAGTGAATAGGAATTGTATATGAATGGTGTGGCATTTTGAATAGTCCATCAGTTAATAGTGAAGTGGGTCGGAAATTGATTCGTTGCAAAGTGTTTAGTGGAAGTGAGTAAAGCTGTAAAGTAATAGTGTTTTGAGTTTGACATCCAGGATTAAATGATGATGATTACGAGAAAGAGGTATAAATGAGTGGACCATATGGTTAAGTTGCAACATCGGAGTGGAATGAAAATCGAAAATAGTTAGTGGGTGAAAATATTAAGCATGAGTCCTCAATATGGAGGTCATTGATGAGTGTTGTGTTTAGACCGTGAGAGGTCTGAATGTAGAATTGAGCTGACTGAGTTGATAAAGTTGAGATGATTCAGTTAATGAAAAGAGTAACACTGAGAGTAAATTATGAATATGATTAGTAGATGGAAAGATTCAGGAGGGTGTTGTGGTTAAAGAACCTTAAACGGTTAATCGGAAATATAAACTATTGTGAGGATTGTGAATTTCGTATCATGAAGAGAAAGATATGGTTATGAGTACCTAAGAAGAGGTAAAGACACGTGACAAGGAAAAATAAAGCATATGAGTGTAGAAGTTAATGTGAGTCAGGATCATAAGAAACGATAAAGTGCCCTGGAAACTAGAAAGGATGTGCTGCGGTGAAAGCTAAGAAAACAACTATATCATAAGAGTAGTAACAGTAATGGAAAGGACTAGTATGTCTGAGTATGGTTGAAACAGTGAGGACAACGAAAAGAGTTAAGTGCTAAAGAAAGTGTGAAGATACATGAAAACAGTTAGAGTCTATTATGGAAACAACTAGAGATTTTTTGGGAACGGCATTGGGTCAGAAAGACAGATGAAGATGAGAATGAGATGAAGTGAGACAAAAAAATTGTAATGTGGTCGTCTACTACCGATGAATTGGTGAAAGTGTAACCGTAAGTCGTGAAGAGCTTAAAGTATTGCGAATTGAAGGTCGTGGCGCCACAAATGACAAGTGTATAATGAGTATATGAAGAATTACAGTGAGTGAAAGGGCAACAGTGGGTTAAGGAAACAGTGAAAGATATAATGAGTTAAGGGGTCAGATACCCGAAGTTATCAAGTTTGTGAAGGACTCAGTAATCATGGATACCATAGAAATGAGATTTGCGATTACACCCCGTGTTACGGGACCGTTAAGATGTAATTTTGCGGACAAAATTCTAAAAGGTGGGGTGATTATAACACCTCACAATTCTAAATTAAGTAATTAAAGTATTAAGTGAGAAATTAAGTGATGGATTAGTGAAAATCCCAAAGATTAGGCCAAAATACAAAGAAAGGGAAAAACGGTAATTAGCCAACACGCAACCCTAGGAAGATAAAAATTGATCAAAAGGTCTCAGATGATAAAAATAAGCCTGGAAATGGATTCAGAACGAAAAATTGAGTGGATAGGCAAGTTTCAGAAAAATCAGTGAATAGTGTTTTTCGTGGGTAAAAATATCGCAGTCAGGTTGCACCGTAAAATGTGCCAGTGGAATTTTGAGCTCTAGGTTTCAAATATTGATTTTAAATGGTCCATAGAAATAGGAAATATGATTTCTGCTAATATTTGAGGGATTTAAGTCAATTTGTGGAAGTTTGTCAACGGAGCGCGCTGTAGCTTAAAGCAGTGTTTTTCCGAACAACCGGAAAGCTCCAAATTTATCTAAGGGAGTAAAATTAAAGGATTTTGTTAAGATGAAAAATTATAATTTCTCTTTAGGTTTTTAAATTGTGAATTTTAGTGATGATCAGAGGGAAATTCGGGTGAGTTTTAAATCACCTGGGATCCGGTCCCACTTAAAGTCAAATAAACACTTTACTATTTTACTATTCATCTTCCTCCTAAACCCATTTCTTCTTCTCCACCCGCGGCAAACAGCTCCAAGGCCCCATTTTTGCGCAAATTTCCCCTCTCCCCTAAACCAAGCTATACTCAACCAAATTCAACAAAGTTTGTGTTGAATCTTGATGGAAAACACCTTCTGAACCCATTGGTACCACTATTGAGTCTTGAAATTGAGTGTGGGAGGAGATCCACCACTGTTTATGTTGCGGTTTTCATGCAAAAAAGGGTGATTATGTTGATTTCAAATGCTCCAATGGTGGAGTATACTTAGGTGGAGCCTTATACCATTCAATTGGGTAAGTTATTTCAACATTTCATTGGTTGATTTTTGAATTTGGATTATGGACCCTAAAGAGGGATTTTGTGATATGTTGTGTTAGAGAGCTCAAATGGAAAATGTCTATTAGATGATAATGTCTTAGAATGATGTATTAATGCTAGAAATGCAATGAAAATTCTAAGCGAAAAAAAGTGAAATTTAACTTAGAAAAAATTTAGTGCGTGAAATGGATTTTTGAGTTTTGTGGTAATGTGTGGTATGGTGAATTGTAGTGTGATTATATGATGATATGAAGTGATTATGTGAGTTGTGGACCATAGGAATTGAGTGGAAATCCTTGGTTTGGCTAACAAAGATTCGGCCATTTATGTATAAATGAGAAAACGGTGTTTTGGAAAATTTTGTTGTTGTGTTGTGTGATGGAAAAGTTACTAGATGGGTTGTGTGGTGATTGGCATGTGGAAGAATCAATGTAAAAATAATAATTGTTGAAAGTGGCAAAATGTGCCTAAAGTGTAATATTTCGCAAAACGTTGCGTAAAAGTCGTAAAACCGAAAAATGGCAATTGACCTAGCCTTTGGGTAACCTAAGTGAGTGTAATAAAATGAGAAAGAAAATTTAGAAAAATAAAACCCAAAATAACACTTCCTTGGCCGAACCTTTAAGGGAAGGGAGAGAAAATATGACGTTTTCGCGTTTTGACGTATTTTGACTGAAACTGACGGTTGTGCATGGTTGTACAGGTTGCCGTACGTGGATATAAACTTGGAACAGTGAAACAGTGAGTTGCCCTTGGTCCTGGATCAAGTGGATTGAGGTAAGTGATGTGGTTTACACATGATATGTTGAAATTCATGAGTGGATTCAAAGTTCTAAGTGTGTGGAATGGTCCTCTGTGTAGGCGTTCCCTGTGAATCAAGCTGTAAGTGGAGTTCTGCGGAGCTCAGTGGAAGGAAAAAGAAAGGTAACCTCTTGGTACTGGGGCTTGTTCCTCTTTTGTGTTCCACCTTGCTAGTTGATGGCAATGGTAGGAAGTGTGTATGAGTAGTGTAGAACAGCATGAGCATGCATGTGCATTATCACAGTGGGTACTTATGTACCAGATCTCTGGCCAGTAGATATTTTTAGCCTTCGGGCAAGTGTTTCCGGACTGCCACTGGATAGGTCTCCGAGAGGGAGTTCCAGTTGACCCAGGGTCGTGGTGTGTTATCCGGATAGGAGCACACTAGGTTGTCTCGGGTGTATATGGTTGGAAGGGGTACCTTGGTGGGTTGTTCTATGAACACGCCAGGGGTAGTACCCATAGGCGTATAACCGAGGACATGGCGTGGTATTGGTAGCTACCATCCCGCATATCGTAGTTGTTCTAATATATTCCCCCTTTCTCTAAATCCCTTGTTTTATTCCATTTTATAATAGTGGTGTTGTTTTTATATTATTGATATACATCGAAGTGAACCATTGGGCAGAGTTTTCTCCAGAACCTCTTGGTTACTGAGATATATCCGTATATCTCACCCCGTTTCGGGGCATTTATTTCAGGATGTACCACTGGATATGGAGCAGCGGGCAAGAAGCCCGCATGATGATGAGTGGAGTAGTGATGCATGTTTTGTTCCAGTGTATCATTCATGTCATTTTAGTTTATGGATTTATTTGGCAAGTGAAGTTGTAATATGTAAACATTTGTAGTTTAAAGTTAAAGTTGTAAATGTAAATGTAATCCAGTATTGTAAATGTACCATGGATGTATGTAATATGATGGAAGCGTTTTAGGTCTATTATAGGTTTATGATTATCTGCATTATGGTTTATGCATGAAACTGAAAGTTAGTGATTGAAACTATAAAGGATTTGAAAGTAAACTGTTTATGTTTTAAGTGTATATTGGATTGGGTTGTAAGTGCCCCAAGGCGTTGTTGGTCCTTGTGTGTGCCACCCATTGGATTTTGCCGGATTTCAGGTGTATTAGTGATGTTAAACAGCTTATGCAAAATTTGGGGATTTTAGGAAATACAAAGGAAACTCTGGCGAATTTTCTGTAGAATTGGCAGTTTTTGGGTGAAATTTGGGAGAGCGTATCTCTCTCCGTAGTGGTCCGATTGGGACGTGCCATACGCCATTTTGAAGCTTAAGATGTCCCCTACGTTGTGTCAAAAGCCTAGGATCATTGGTGGTGTGCGCAGCCCATGGGGGCTGTTGTCATATTCTGCCCTGTTCTGTCCTGTTTAGTGGGCAGAATTAAAGCAGTTTTGAGAAATTAATTCCCGCTTCGTTACTTGGTCAAATTAAGCGTACGATTTATCAAATCGAAGTTTGAGGTGTCTATTTTATGGTGTAAGAGTTTGAGAGTCATTGGCTGGGCGGTTAGGTGCAGTTTATTCCGTGAAGATTGGAGGTTTTAGGCTGTTTTGGAGTTGGTAGGCAAAGTTGTTTGTCCAACTTCAAACGGCGATAACCGGAGCTCATGAGCTCGGAATCGAGTGTGTGATAGCTTGATAGAAAGGTAAGTGAATAAGGAAAAAGGATAACCTGGAGTTTAAGTTTGGATTTTTATTTTGTGTTCGTAGAAAAACAAATTAGCAAGTCCGGTTAAGTGGTAAAAACGTAAAAAGTGAGGAATTGGCTAAGTGGGTTTATGGGAATCCCTTAGTATCTTGTATATGATAAAATAAAGTGTATAAATAGTTAAGTAAGTCTTCCGCTAGTGTTTCAGTTACGATCACAGCTTTTTATTATTACGCTTTTTATACTTTACTGTTCGCGTAATAATCGGAAAAAGTTTATTCTCATTTTTATAAATGAATTGTTGTGATTGTAACTGCGCTTAATATCATAATTAATGTTAACAATACCGGTGTACAACGGGCTGTTACAACTTTAGTTAACACATCTCCATATCTGTAGCTCATGAGGTCTTTACCTTGTATCCATATACAAGTAGATAAGTCGTACTAGTCTTACCCGAGATCACTGATCCCCAAACTCAGTGTCTCTAGACTAGGAACATATAATTAGGAATAGACATGCGATATCCTTGAATCCTTATGATCGTGATCTCATCACAGATACTCAATTGATACTTGTTCTATTCCAAGGGGTTTATCCAGTTCATTCATATAATATTAACAATAATATCGAGACATAATATGAAACTGAATAAATAGTGCTTTTATTTATTTGCGACAAACAAAGTTCTACATCTAGTGTCCTTTATTTAATCAAAAGATTGTCTCTAGGACACCCATATACTAACATATTCATAATTTTCCCTCTGTAATAATGAGGGCCATAACCTTCTGCTTGTCCTGGTCCATAATACTGATAACCCAAATTCATTGGGTTATTACCCACCTGCCGTCTATCTCCTCCCTGACCTTGATCTCCCCACAAGTAATAAAACCCGGTTTCTTCTAGTTGGAACTCACCTCTATGGTTAGCGTAACCCCTTTCACCTTCTGGCCTCCTCCTATGATAAGTCTCCTCGTACCGCCCTTGACTTGCCTCTCATTCTTCTTGACGAGTATAATAATGGCGGCCTCCCAGGTATTGATCTTCCTCCCAATTGTTCGCCCTCTATATTCTGGTACTGTCTTGTTCTTCCCATTCTCCGGGCATGCTCGTCATATGCCCGCTCTCCCATTCTCTGATATGCTCCTCGTCCTCTACCTTGATAGCCCATCCTTTCTGGAGGACTCCTTGATTCTCGACCAAGTTGTCCTCTCCTTACTTCAGTTCCTCTATTCCCTCCCGTAGTTGGATGCGATAACGGAATATAACTAGGAAAAGGAGACAAGGGATCTCCCCCTGTTAGGGGACTGCTGCACATTTTCTGCAGGTTGTCTTTCCTCTGAACCGCGTCTCCCTTGCCCTCCTTCTTGATGCTGCCTATTCCTTATATCCTCTACCAACTGAATTAAAGCTTCTCCAATGGTGTTCAGAGATCGACTCCTTCCACTTGATCGAAAAGAGTCTTCCTCTCCTCGGTTACCTCCATCCTCCACCGCTCGCTCGTCACGGTTATGGCTTGCCATGACACAAGAAAATGCATAAGAATATTTTTACCTTTTCCCATAGACGGCGCCAAATGTTCTGGACGAACATCAATATGGATTCTGTCTGGTTAAAAATGTATGCCTTCTCTTAGGCACCTATCCCTGATATATATAGCTCTTGCTTAAGCAGCTACCTTAAACGTGGGTGGTTACTGATACTATCATGGGATCATGGTAGGGCCCACCCTTAGCTCCAATACGTGGATTTTTTCCCCTAAGTAACTAACCAACTCCCCGAATAAGGGGCATTCCGGGTTCCGTCAGCCTTTATCCCTGGCTTGGTGATACCCGGAAGTATGAACCCAGAACAAGAAGAAAGTTTAAAAAAAATACTAATCATTCTTCTTAATACAATAAAGTGAATCAACAAAATAACATTCTTTCTCGATGTTTGAAAAATTAAATCGAACAGCACATATAATTTACATTTAAATCAGGGACTAAACTAGAACCAATGCCAGTTTAATAAAACTTATAATAATAACCAACAACCATAGATTCAATAAACTTTTAATTAGCACATTGAAAAATTAGTTGAGTTGTTAGCAAAAAAAAATTATAATTAAAAAAAATAAAATGCACCGCATGTTATATTTCAGCGCGAAATGGATAAACAGTACTATATATAAGGGTATTGAAAGTTAGGTTCACCTTGATCGTTTGAAGCAACAAAATCCTTCAAAATCTTCAAATATTTTTCTAAGAGAATCCTTGTGGGTTCATCAACGAAGGGGTTTGGATGCTGCTGAGATGGTCCTGCCTCTTCAATGTTCGCCATAAACAACAACATTAATACAAACGAAGTGGAAGAAGAAGAATACGAAGAACCAGCGCCACGCGCGACAACAGTTCAAGTCCGCAACTCGCAACAACCTAGTACTGTAAGCTTTGGCGCGCGGCTCTTGATTTTTCTTATGTTAGTTTTCTTTTGCCCTCTTTTTCTATGCAATACCTAGGGGTGTTCGCGGTTTGGATTGGATCGGTTTTGAAGCAAAAAAACATCTGATCCAATTCCTTCGGTTTGGTCATTACATCATCCGATCGGTTTGAATTTTTTTTCAAATCCGATCCAATCCGATCCAATTTTTTTCGATTTGGATTGGATCGGTTTTCAGTTTTTTGAAAAGCCAAAAAAAACAAAACTTAAAAGAATTATTTTCAGAAAAAATGACGATGTTTCAAAACATTTCAAACGTTGATCAGAATTGGTTCACATGTCTTGTACATCAGTTAAAGGCTCAAAGAGACCACAGTTCGTCCCAAAATTAATCATCTGACATCATTATAAGATCTACATGTTGATCAGAATAGTGAATATACCAATGACATTCAGTAGTATCTTTCTTCCAATACCGTGGTACTCACTGATTTTGAAACAAGGACGTTGGAAGTATATTTCACTAGCCATGTTTAAATCAATCAACAATATAAACCCCTGCTCTTTTCCAGTCTTCAGCAATATTCAAGACACAAGCATGAGAACAACATAAGTTAAAGAAATATTACCCAATAATTATTTTCCAGTCTCAAAAACGTTATGTCACAGCCACACAGAGTGGGTTTAAAACTAATGGGCTAACGCATGAGTGGGTTTAAAACTTTGGGCCGGCTATTATTTGGGATAGGTATAATTTGGTAAAAAAAAAGTTTGGTTCGGTTTGGATTGGATCGTTTTCAACATCAAAACCGAAAACCGATCCAATCCAGTAAATTTTTTCGGTTTTTTTCGGTTTTCGATTTTTCGGTTTTCGGTTATTTCGGTTTTCGGTTATTTCGGTTTTTGCGGTTTGAATCGGTTTGGATCGGTTTATGAACACCCCTAGCAATACCCTAGCATGATTATTAGAGTTCGGATTAGTTGCCTATTTGGTATATCTTTTTTCTTTTCTTTTTAAATTAAAAGTTACAGCTGAAAAGAGTGTTTAAAATAAAGTTAAAGGCGGTTTGATAATTTTATAAAAGAATTTGTATAAAAGTTACATTTAACTTTAAATTAAAAATAAGTTTATCCAATTTAAAAAAATCCTTCCATGAGTTTTTTGTTTTTGTTTTTTAACTCTTCTTAATTATAAAAATAACTCTTTTATTATAAGAAATTTTGTAAAAACTTATTTGGTCTAACTTTTATTTATAAAAAGAAGAAAAAGCTAAAAAAGAAACTTCTGATCAGACCAAATACGGTGTGGACTGTCCCAAAACGTATTAAGCTCAATCACACACGGTTGAGACTCCTTCAGAGGTTTCTGGCCTGGGCCAGGTATTATTGTTAGAGTGAGGCTTGAGCCCTTTGTCCTTCACGATGCACCAAATGGGGGTACCTGCGAAGACACTCTGATGCTTAAGTCAGTATCAGAGGCAGGTGTATTATGTGGTGAAAGTAAAGGATTATCGTACCTTGGTGGTATATTGTGTGTTTAAATAGTAGTTGTGATGCCGCCTTTGTGAAGGCGGTTTGGCCTTTGAGTGGCTAGCCTTGGGCTGCAAGTCAGTTAGGAGACCTGGGTAGCCTTATCTTCCTTAGTGCCTAGTAGTAGAGTGGCGGTAAGCTGGAGCTGTCCATTGTTTATTGGAGTTAAAATGCGGTGGAGTTGCCTTGGGCTTTAAGTTTACTTCCCATAGAAGGCTTCGTATGTGATGTGCGAAATGTATGCCGCGATGAGGGCATCACGTTTTGTGTACCGCGATGAGGGCATCGCGTCTTGTGTGCCGTGATAAAGGCATCGCGTCAGAGCTCGTTCCTTATGCTTTGTTCAGGACCTTTGTTGGGCTTGGTCTCTCATGTGTTGATGGGCCCTAGTTGGGCCTATATTTTATCCAGATCAGTTGCCTCCTAACTTGCGGTGTTGTCATTTGGCAAGGCCGTGAGCTATATGCTTTTTGTATGAGGCGCGGTAGTTTGTCTCGTCATATGTCGTGTTGTATGCCGCGGTAATCATGTCAAGAGTACTATCATGATCTTTAGCCGCTTAAGAATTGTGGATTAGACGTTTAATCTGTCAGAAGCATTAAATGCTACCTTTATTACGTGTGTGTTTAAGGGTAGTCGTGGGTGGTTTTATTAGTAAAACACTTCCCCTTCCCGCCACGTGCCCCTGTAAACCCGTCTTGCTTAACACGTTTCGTGGCCTTCATCCTATCCGTTGGAGAAACAACCTTTCGTATTTGGACTGAACTCTTTAGTTTGGGTGGAAAGACATTTAATTGTATTGTGAGAAAATTCCTCATTCTCAGAGTTCATTTTCTCTGCATTTCCGGTGGTGACACGTCCTGCTTCTGGTGCGAACTTCCGAAGTATAAAGCTTTGGTATGTTCTTTCTTCTTTCCCCCTGTTTTATCTGTGCTTCTTTTATTTTGTTCAACATTTCTTTCTTCGTGTTTGTGGTATGTCTGATAATCGCAAATGTGTGGATTATATCGGATTTTTTGAACGGTCTGATTCGTCTAGTCCTCCTTTGGGATTGTTACCAAGATCCAAGTCATTGGGAATCAGAGACAAAAGGCCTATTATAGGATGTCTAGCCCCTTGTTCCAAAGTTTATACTAGGCATGTCCCCTTAAGTCGTACGCTTAAGTTAGGGTTACCTTTGCGACAACCTAATCGCGGAAAAACATTGTCAGAACATAGTTCGTCTGTACCTCCCAAGTTTTCTCAGAACATGTCTAAGCCCATTGTGATATCGAGTGACTCTTCGTCGAGTACCAATAGTAGTTATAAATCAATTGATTCAAAAAGCCCCCAATCTTCTTCTTTAACTTCATTGCGTGAGCCTGATGGTCAGAAGAGCCCTAGTCCGCTACCTTTAAGTGTTATCTACCCAGCTGGGTATCCTTTTAAGAAAAGAAATTGTGACAATTATAAACCTGTTTCTTCTGACTTGTCTTCTTCAACTGATTTTTCTTCTACTTCTGAATCAGACTTTGTGTCCCCTCAAATTAAAGAACTAATGGCGAAACGTAGTGCTACTGCGAAACGCGGTTCAACCGAGAAGAAAAAACAGAAAGTGCATCCTCCTTAAAAAATTTAAAGTCATATATTCCGACCCTGAAGACGAGTCTCTCGTTAGGCGGAACCTAAGAGATGGAGATTCTTTAAGTTGGGTCACAGATACGGTGTTGGATACCGAGTCTGTGCTGTCTTCTCCCGGAGAATTATCGGAGGTAACAGCCGCCATGCACCTGACCCCTGATAAAACTTATGAAGATCAATGGGAAGTGGATCTTGTCCTAAAGAATGAGCACGTATGTTCTGCGTGGGCGAAAGGGTGAACCCGTCACTTTATCATGATGTACTCCTTCTTCTTTCTATCCCTGGGAGTTCGTCTTCCATTTTCCTCATTTGTATGCGAATTACTAGCCCATTTGAATGTAGCTCCCTCACAACTAATCCCCAATGCTTGGGGTTTTATCAGAGTTTATGAGATGGTCTGTAAGGCCTATGGCCTTTCTCAATCCCTCAAATCATTCCTGCATATGTTTAGCGTGATGGGACCGCGCGGAAGCTGGACGCTGTTGCGAAGCAAAGTGTAGTTCTGCGAGTCTTATTGCAGGAAGATTGCCAAGTGGTCTACCAAACATTTTAAAATTTATCCTGCTAAGGGTACCACCCCTTTTTTCTTGGTAGTTGACGGGACCCCCATCTTTCCTCTATATTGGACTGAGCATGCCCAGGAAGGTGCCACCTGAAGTTACAATTTTGATGAACTCAGCGAGCTGGAGCAAAGGACCGTGATGACCCTTACTAACATTGCACGGGAGGCTTCAGACACGGGTTTGCTTAATACGTACACGATTTTGAATGATTATTCGGATGATGATATTCGAGCTTTTTTGGGTAATGCGATCCTGTCTATTTGCCGAATTATCATGTGTTGCTTGATATTAACAAGTGGTCGTATACTTCTAACATGATTACCCTTTGTTGATTTTTTGGTGCAGATAGTTCAATGACGGCTTCTTTGAGTAAATTGGAGCAGATTGCGGCCAATCGTGCCGCTGCTATTGCGGCCGCCTCTACCTCACACCCACCTCCTGTTTTCGCTGCTGCCGTAGTGACAGGATCAAGCGAGCAAGGTAGGGAATGAAGAGATATTGTGACATAGCCCTTATCTTCTCCTTCTGCCCCTCGAGAAGTTATCCCTACCGCAGTAGTGGGAGAAGATGCTGCGAGGGGAAAGAAGAGATCAAATGATGAAATCTCTATGAGGGCCAATGCAGGGTGGCCTGACTTTGATTGGAGGTCTGAAAAGGACATGCGCACACAATGCAGGGACTTTGGTTCTCGTCTTGAAGCTCTGTCTCGGGACCAGTGGCGACGGCTTGCTCAGAGTTTGATCACAGCGGGTCAATTTATTATGACTGCGCCTGGTTAGTAACATGGTATTTGACCATTGTTCATATGATATAATATCATAATTGTATTTATAAAACATCTGCCTTTTTTTCCGGATATATGACAGATTCGGTGGATTTTCTGAAGTAGCGCATTCAAGAGCTGAAGGGTGAAAATGCTCAACAACGCGCTGACTCGGATGCAAAGCTGAAAATTGCTGAGGATGAAATAGCCAAGCTGATGGCGGCGATGGAGAAGAAGGACAACATTGTGAAGAAGCTGGCGACCTCCAACAAGGGGTTAGAAGCGGAAAAGATTGACTTGAATAAGCGTGTCCTGGGACTAGAGGGAAATGCTGATACCTGGGCCGAAGGGAAGACCTTCTTGTCTAGTGAGGTAAAAAGATATCAAAGCTTGTTCGAAAAGGAAGCTGAGGAGACCTTTGTGAACATAATGGAACAAGTGCGTTTCTTCAACCCTTCTGCCAAACTGGATAATGTGCATTATTATTATTATTTCAAAGATGGTTAGCTGGTTACCCTCAATGATCAGAATTAGGAGGTTTCGGTGGAGCTGATAAGTGCTATGGATACTGAACCCATTGCACCCCCCTTCCAAGAGCCAACTCCACAGGTCCTCCTGCTGTAAATGATGATTGCGCTGTTGATGATGATACTCCTTAGGACATGTTTATCCAGATAGTCTGAAATTTGATTTGCTTTCAGTCTTTTAGATATGAATTGTATATATAAATTTTGTAAGGGGAGTATCCCCATATGTTCCAAGACAATGATGTAGTAAGGGAAGTGTTTCCCTTATAACTCCAAAATAACTTTGCATTTGAAGAACATAACATGATGTATATTCTGTTTTCTTGTATGAAGATTGCGTAGTTGATTTTGGTAGTTGTATGCTTCTTGAAGGGAATTTACCCTTCTCGTCCTTCTTCTTTCTGTTCTTCTTCTTTATTTGGCGCTGATTGGTCAGACCTGTAATGAAGTCTAATATATATTATGTATAACCTGTATGCCATCGTTCCTGATATGTATCTGTATGGCATAGTGAAGGGAGTTTTGACCCAAGGAAGATGTTTCCTATCCATACCGCGCTAGCATGTTGCTTTTCGCATGAACCGTTATGTTAATGTATTGCGGTGGTAGTTCACGGAAGAATCCTTGAGCACAACCAAATGTGCCTAGTGCTGGTTAGCTAATTAGCATCGCGTCTGAGCATGGAGAATCGCGACATTTGTTAAAGCATCGTGATGTGGACCAAGTCGGTGTTGATACCTAAAGTAGGAACAATGAGAGGAATCCTGTTACTTGAAGGATTCGTGAGAGAATCCAGATGTATAAGTTTCAGCAACCATGATCTGTACTTGGTATGAATATTTTGAGAGCTTCGTAATCGTATCCTGCAATGGCACACAGTATATAATGCATATATTTTGCATACCTTGATTATTGGCATGGTCTTCTCATTGAATGACGTATGTCAGATGTATTGCGCTTTAACCCTGTATCGCGCCTAACCCGCAAGAAAGCTGGGAGGATTGCGACATATTGGACAATTTTGATCTGTTGAGGATACTTATGAGAGGTAGTATCTTTGCTGGAGGATTCGTGAGAGAATCCTGTATTTGCTAGGATCCATGAAAGGAATCCTGTTACTTGAAGGATTCGTGAAAGAATCCTGTATTTGCTAGGATCCATGAGAGGAATCCTGTTACTTGAAGGATTCATGAGAGAGTCCTATATTTGCTAGGATCCATGAGAGGAATCCAGTTACTTGAAGGATTCGGGAGAGAGTCCCGTATTTCCTAGGATCCATGAGAGGAATCTCGTTACTTGAAGGATTCGTGAGAGAGTCCTGTATTTGCTAGGATCCATGAGAGGAATCCTGTTACTTGAAGGATTCGTGAGAGAGTCCTGTATTTGAAAGGATCCATGATAGGAATCCCGTTACTTGAAGAATTCGTGAGAGAGTGCTATATTTGCTAGGATCCATGAGAGGAATCCCGTTACTTGAAGGATTCGTGAGAGAATCCTGTATTTACTAGGATCCATGAAAGGAATCCCGAGAGAATCCTGTATTTGCTAGGATCCATGAGAGGAATCCTGTTACTTGAAGGATTCGTGAGAGAATCCTGTATTTCGGGAACCCTGTGATCCTGTGTACTTTTAAACTTGATGCAAAATTGATCAACAGTAAAAGAAAATTGGCCAGTTTTATTCAAAGTAGCTAATTGGAAAGACAAATGTGTTATTAGTCGCGAGATACTTAGCTATAAAATGTCTTAAGCTTGTCCGCGTTCCATGTGCGTGGGATAGTAAGGCCATATAATGTCCAATGACATATGCCCCCTTCTCTGTTTTGCTTTAGATGATATAAGGTCTTTCCCAGTTTGCGGCCAATTTGCCTTGTAACGCGTTCTTATTGCCGATGTCCGCTCTACGTAGGACTAAGTCGCCCACGTTGAAGCTTCGTCTGATAACCCTTAATTTATAGCGCGCTGCTATTCTCTGTTTGAGTGCTATTTCTTTGACGTGCGCGATCTCACGCATTTCCTCTATCGCGTCTAAGTTGTGAAGCAATGCCTATGAGTTGTTGTCTTCATTAGTGTACATCTTCCTCCATGATGGTTCTCCAATTTCTACTGGGATCATGGCCTCACTACCGTAGACCATGTGAAATGAGGTTTCACCTGTAGTTGAATGTTAAGTTGTCCTGTAACCTCATAGCACAAAGTCTAACTGTTCAGGCCATTCTCCTTTAGCTGCTTCAAGTCTTCTTTCCAATCCACGTTTAAGGACTCGGTTTGCAACTTCAGTCAGTCCATTTGTTTGTGGATGTTCAACCGATGTGTATCGATGTTTGACATGCAAATCTTGGAGAATTTGATTGAATTTTCTGTCCACAAACTATATACCATTATCAGTTATAATGGTATGTGGAACGTCGAATCGACTTATGATTTGCCGGTAGAAGAATCGGCTAACCTTGCTAGCTGAGATTGTAGCTAACGCCTCTGCCTCAATCCATTTGGAAAAGTAGTCAATTGCTACTAGCAACCATTTGACCCCTCCAAATGCGACTGGGAATGGTCCCAATATATCCATGCCCCATTGGTAGAATGGCCATGGGGATAGCATTGAAGATAATTCCTCCGGAGGAGTATGGTGTAAATCTGTGTGTTGTTGACATTTGACACAATGTCGTACGTGTTTTTTAGAGTCCTCTTCCATGGTGGGCCAGAAATATCCTGCCCGGAACAATTTTCGAGATAAGGATTTGCCTCCCATGTGGTGTCCGCCAATTCCCTCATGTACTTCAGAGATTACGTACTGAGCTTGTTGGGGACCTAGGCATTTAAGCATTGGGGAAGAGAGTCCCTTTTTGTAAAGCTGGTTGTTGATGATGGTGTATAAGGAAGCCTTGCGCGCTAGCTTTTTGGCTGTGCGCGTTTCTTGTGGTGCTTCTCCTTTGGATAAGTAATTCCAGATTGGCGTCATCCAAGTTTCTTCATCATACAGCGGCATGGTGTCATCTTCGACCATGGATTGCGTGTTTAGGGATGGCTGGGCTTTTCGTTTGGTTACAGCCATTATGATGCTAGGATTAGGGAAACTTTGTTGGATCACTGTTTTGTTGTTCCCTGTTCCTTTTGTGCTAGCTAACTTGGATAAAATGTCAGCACGTGAGTTTTGCTCTCTGGGGATATGCTCCATTTTGAAGCTTTGGAACTCTGTCAGTAGTAATCTTACTTTGTCAAGATATTTTATCATTAATGCCTCTTTGGCCTGGTAGCTTCCTTGGACTTGAGCAATTACTAATTGTGAATCGCTCTTGAGAGTTATGTTTGTTGCCCCCAAGTCCTTGGCCATGGCAAGTCCTGCAAGAACTGCTTCGTACTCGGCTTGATTATTTGAAGCTTTGAATCCAAAATGGATAGAGTGTTCCACTGTAATACCTTGAGGGCTTTCCACGATGACTCCTGCACCGCTCCCTTTGACATTGGAAGATCCATCAACATAAATGACCCATTCCTCATTCGCCTCAGCCTCGTGTAGGTGTGTCATTTCAACAAGGAAGTCTGCTAACACCTGGGCTTTAATTTCCTGTCGCGGTTCATAGATGATGTCATATTCTGACAACTCTATTGACCATGAGATCATGCGGCCTGCTAAATCAGGTTGTCTCAGCACTTGTCGAAGGGGTTGGTTTGTTCTAACTCTGATAGTGTGCCCCTGGAAATAATGGCGCAGGCGTCGCGATGTTAAAATGAGGCGAAAGCGACTTTTTCAATCTGTTGATAGCGCAGCTCTGGTCCTTGGAGTGCTTTGCTGACGAAGTATATGGGCTGTTGCTCCTGGGCCTCCTCGCGCAGGAGAGCAGCGCTGATTGCCTCATTACTAACTGAGAGGTATAGAACCAGGGGTTCATTAAGTGGAGGCTTGACCAAGACTGGAGGGTTGGCCAAGTGTTCTTTGATGGCCAAGAATCCCGCCTCGCACTCTGGAGTCCAGTTGAAGTCTGACTGTTTGCGTAACAGTTTAAACATTGGCAGTGATTTTTGAGCTGATGCAAGAAGGAATCTGGTTAAAGCAGTGATTCTTCCTGTCAATTGCTGTAGTTCCTTTACGTTTCACGGGCTAATCATATTGAGTATGGCTTTGCATTTATCAGGATTGGCTTCTATCCCGCGATGTGTGAGCATGAATCCTAAGAATTTTCCAGCAGGCACTCCAAATGCGCATTTGGCAGGATTAAGCCGTAACCTGTATTTGCGTAATTACTGAAACACCTGTTCCAAATCTTGAGGATGTTGTGAAGTAGTCATCGTTTTGACTATCATATCATCGATGTATACTTCAAGCATCTGTCCAATTTGCCGATTGAAAACTTTGTTCATCATGCGTTGATAAGTGGCCCCAGCATTCTTGAGACCAAACGGCATCATGTTATAGCAATAGGTAGCTTTTTCAGTGATAAAGGCTGTGGCTTCCTCATCTGGTGCGAACATCGGAATCTGGTTGTAGCCTGAATATGCATCCATGAAGGATAGGATCTGGTATCCTGCAGAATTATCAACCAGTTTATCGATGGTGGGAAGTGGATAGAAGTCCTTTGGAAAATATTTGTTGAGATCTGTGTAATCAGTACACATGCGCCGCTTTCCGTTGGGTTTTTTGACTAGTACGACATTGGAAAGCCAAGTGGAGTATGTGATTTTTCTGATTATTCCTACCTCAAGCAGTTTTGCTACTTCAGATTCAACCGCCTGTTGTTTCTCTGGAGAGATTTTGCGTTTTTTCTGCGCGATGGGTTTTGCTTTGGGATCCAGGGTTAAATGGTGACATATTATTTCTGGGTCTATCCCTGGCATGTCGGCGGCTGTCCAAGCAAAAAGGTCTTTGTTATTTTGCAAGACTGCTATCAACGCGTTTTTCTCAGCTTCTGGGAGGTTTCGTCCAATTTTGGTGGTGTTTTCAGGGAGGGACCTATTTGGAGGTTTTCCAACTCCCCATCTGGTTGAGGACGAGTATCGAGCAGATCATCGCGCATGTCGAGATCAGTCATATTCACTGATGCTTTGCCTTTGTCATCAGGTTGTACTGGAGTTTTGGCTTTCAGACCGGTGTTATAATAGTTGCGCGCTATTTTCTGGTCTCCTCTGATAGCAACTACCGTGCCAGACTTATCGCAGAATTTCATTAGAAGGTGAGGCATAGAAATAATTGCCTTTAATGCGGCAATGGTGGGTCTTCCTAGAATGATGTTATATGCAGATGCATACTCAATGACATAAAATTTAACTTTAATAGTTCAAACAAAAGGCATGTTTCCAAAAGTGACCCACATCTCAATGGTGCCTTTAGGCTGTACGCATTCTCCGGCGAAGCCAATTAGGTCCGAACATCCATGGAGGAGATGTTCCTCTGGGATGTGCATCGCGCAAAAAGCATCCCAGAATATAATATCAGCTGAACTGCCATTATCAATCATAATACGTTTTACCTGGAGATTAGCCATGCATGCTGAGATTACTAGTGGATCATCATGGTCTGGTATGATGTTGCCATAGTCATCATCGTCAAAACTTATGGCCTGTCTTTGATCGCGAGAGGTTGATGGGCGTGCATGATTGCGCACCGTCATGACTGACTTCAGATGTTTTTTTCATTGAGATTTGGTCGCACCTCCTCCCGCTGATCCACCAGCAATAGTGGCTAAAACACCTGCCGCGTTATTGGGCAAGCCATCGCGCTGTTGCTACGCGGCTTGTCGTCTGTTGCGCGGTGGAGTTTCGTGACGTCTATCAGTTGCTGTTTCCCTTTCATTTCGTCGATCATTTTTATGGGGTGGTCTATAGTTTCTCCTGGAACGCCCCCTGTTCATTGTGGCTAGGGTCATGACCTGGGCTTCTATCGCGCCTTCTCTACGCCTTATATTCCATACAACTGGAAATGAATCCCTGAAGTTTCCCTTCTCTAATGAGTGCCTCAATGGTATTTTTGAGCGCGATACATTCATCTGTTGTATGACCTTTGTCGTTGTGAAATTCGTAAAATTTGGTTTCATCGCGCTGCACTCCTTTTGGCATTGGAGGGGGTCTGTTAACTTTTACATACCCTGTTTGGAAGACTTCCTTTAAAATCCGTCGTTGGGATGTATTCAGGGGGTATAATTGTCGTATCTTCCCCACTTTCTCTTTTCGTGGAATTTTCGTTGAAAATTCTTCTGGACATTTCTTTCAAAGGTGTCAGTGTCAGCCCTGGTGTCAGCCATTTCTCGCGAACGCTTATAATCTTCCAAGTTAATGAATTTTTCTGATCACACACGTAGTTCCTCAATGGTGTGTGGTCGCTGTTTGGCTAGCGACGTAGAGAAAGGGCCTTCAACTAGTCCTTCCGTGATGATGTGTAGTGAGACTTGTGGATCCAAGTCTCTGACTAAGAGCGCTTCATCAAAGAATCGATTGAGATAATCGCGCAAAGTTTCATTGGATTCTTGACGTACTGTTTTTAGCGCGTGTGTAGATTTGTATTGTGCTTTGTTTGTTGCAAACCGTACAAGGAATTGGTTGGTCAAGTCTTCCCAACTCTGTACCGAATTAGGCAGTAGCGCAGAATACCACCTAAGGGCTGTCTCCTTCAAAGTGGTGGGAAACAAACGACATGATATTGGGTCTGCAACATCTTGTGCCATCGTGTTTGTTTGGAATTGCTCCAGATGTTCTTGGGGGTCTCCCTTGCCGTTATATTTTTCTGTTGTAATCTTGACGTCTCGAGGAATTGGGATGTTCATTATGCAGGGGACGAATGGATGAACAATTCTAATTAAAAATTTTCGTCCTTGAATTTTTTTTGTTCCCCTTTCTTGTTTTTGTGATGAGAATTTTTTATGTTCTCTTTTATCCGAATTCTTTGGAACTTTCTCTTTATTTTTTCTTTTCTTGTCCCTTTCTTGTTTTTGTGACTTTTGATAAATCTCAATTTTGTCCTGGTTGTGTGATCCCTACATAGGTGTTGGGGTGTTGGCAATGATCACTGACTGATTTTTCACGGGAAGCACAGCTTTCCTTTGGAGCCATTTTAGGATTTGCTCTAAGCGTCAACCATGTTTTTAGAGAAAATGGTGGGAAATTATCCCCAGCCCAATCACACACGGTTGATATTAAGCTCAATCACACACGGTTGAGACTCCTTCAGAGGTTTCTGGCCTGGGCCAGGTATTATTGTTAGAGTGAGGCTTGAGCCCTTTGTCCTTCACGATGCACCAAATGGGGGGGTACCTGCGAAGACACTCTGATGCTTAAGTCAGTATCAGAGGCAGGTGTATTATGTTATGAAAGTAAAGGATGATCGTACCTTGGTGGTATATTGTGTGTTTAAATAGTAGTTGTGATGCCGCCTTTGTGAAGGCGGCTTGGCCTTTGAGTGGCCAGCTTTGGGCTGCAGGTCAGTCAGGAGACCTGGGTAGCCTTATCTTCCTTAGTGCCTAGTAGTAGAGTGGCGGCAAGCTGGAGCTGTCCATTATTTACTGGAGTTAAGATGTGGTGAAATTGCCTTGGGCCTTAAGTTTACTTCTCATAGAAGGTTTCGTATGTGATGTGAGAACTGTCGATGAGGGCATCGCGTTTAGTGTGCCGCGATGAGGGCATCGCGTCAGAACTCGTTCCTTATGCTTTGTAAAGGCCCATTAAATAAAGGGCTCTTCATCTCTCATTTAACATGAGGTTAGAAAAATTTCTACACATACATAATTTAGATGGATCCCATCATAAACAAAAAATAAAAAATGTATTGTAGGTAAAACGATATCTCAATATCATGACAAAACAACTCTCCTGTTAAAGGAGAAAGTATTTTCCGTTAAAGAAATTCATAAACTGGAGAGGAATTTATAGGGTGACCCACATTTTTTTGGAAAATTTGTAGGTAACTTGTTTGCTTCTGGCTTCTGCTGATGGAAACCTTATCCACAAAAACGTTTTCTTGGGGCCTCAGCCTCTAAAATATAATCCACAACACCCCCTAGAAACTAGTGTCTCTACAAAAGTTTAGCTGCAATGAAATCACCACTTCTATTACCTCTTAGAACATCGAACTTGCAATGGCTCATTCCACCTTCTGTTTTCTATAATCTTCAAGTTTTGAGGAACACAGTTTATACAAGAATATTAGATAAGTCTTCTCTTCACTTGCTCTATACACAAATGTTAAGGTTTGTCTAATTGCATGGAAGCTGAAGCTTGAATATGGAAGCTCGTGGCAGTTCATATATAGACACAGTCTCCATGAAACTGGTTCAGCTCTCTTTCTCAAATCACTCTTTTGGACATTTTTATTATTCTTTTTTGGAAATTCTTATCAAAGTGCATGTTAGATAATAGATACTCACATATAATTTTTTTTCACGTGATAGAGTTATGTTAAAAAAAAACATACAAATATTTTAAATAAGTATTTTCTATCAAATTTTGTGAAACCCTATCTAAGATATTTGTATTTATCTCTTTTCGCATGATATACAAAATTTAGATGAATAGATGTATTCTGTGATAACATATATGCTTCCTTTTTAATTGACCAAGGTGGTCACTTTGTTATGAAACAGATGTTTTCGTTGTGCAATAAAATACGGTTATTTTTACTTCTAGTAGGAATGAAATTGAAATTTTACCTTCCTTTGAACTATAATAGCAAAGTGAAAAACCACATAAAATTTAACATTTAGGTCCATTCTTATTCACTTGAAAAGAAGCTTATTGTAACAGACCCCATCTAGTTTGAGAACATGAATTATGAAGTATCTATAGTGAAGGAACACGTGCACGAATGCTACAATATTCTTTACAAGAGTGAAGAGTCGCTTTATCACTAGACAAAGCCCGTATCACATGGAAAAGGTCAAAGGGCAGAAAAATATGCTAAGCATAACTTAAAAAGGTTAATAATGCCTTGAAATATTAAATCCCAAGTTGCATCAAATAGATCACACGCATCATATTCTTATGAAATCCTTATTGGAAATAAGGTTTTGAGAAATTATTCTCAGATTATATAAACAACAACATTTATTTCAACTCATTGGCAATTCAGAAATTGAAAAATAAAAATACAAAATCTAACTTATCATCTGCATTGGGATAATGTTTCCTCAGAAGTGGTATTCTTATTATTATCTACAGATGAACTTACAGCTAGATCATCCTAGTCTTACAAAAATCCAGCAGTCACATTTCAAAATCAATTTCCTTATCCCTTGTTGACATTGACGAGCAGTAACAAACAAGTCCCTAGAGGAATCTTAATTCCTCGACACTATTGTTTTGCCTGCAAAAATGAGTACAATGAGAAACAAGTTCAAAAAAAAAAATAGTTAATTTAAAAAGAATACCATACATATAGGGTCAGGACATTTTACACCAGTGTAAGTTACACTCAATCTTATCCGTTGATTCCATTTACATCTAATGGCTCAAACTTTTTAGTAATGTGAGCCATTGGATACAAGTGGATCAATGGTCAAGATTGAGTGTAAGACTTCTAACTCTTACACTGGTGAAAGAATATCCTACCCCATATATATATATATATATATATATATATCTCTTAGAGAAACACATGTAATCTAATCATATTCCACTTTGTTTCTAACCTTTCTTTTTCTCCTTTTTCTTTATTTTCCAAGGCCCCACATGGCAACTACTTTAAAGGTACCATAGATGCTCCTATTGTGAAGGTATGAACCAAAGCATATGCTAAAGTATCTGGTGAGGTCAACATTGGAAGCTCTATAAGGTACACTAACTTATGTTGAAATTGACTTGGAAAAGGAATAAGTAGAGGTAGGTTCAAAGTTCTAACCAATAGGAGTTAGGTGGCAATTCAAAGTCCATCTACCAATAAAACATCACGTCACCTAACTTCAGACTAGCACCATCAAATAGAAAGTCAAGACATCCTGAGGCACATTGACACCCAACTTTACCCTATGAGCCTCCAACTTTTTTTAATGTAAACTCTTACAAAATCAAAATTTTCCCACCAAACCCTTTTATAAAGAGAATAGTTTAAAATCCTATGGCAGTTTGCACTCCAGCCAAAATAACAATGCCTTCATCCAACAATGTAATTTAGTAGAAGGGTTCACCACTTTGAGGTTCCAGACCACCTAACTGCCCTAATGAGCATCCCCATTCACCCTTAACACATTCTCTCTCTGCAATGGATCCTCCAACAAATAATATGTAGGACTATAAGCATGTTTGATGTTTCAAATATAAATAGCATTTTCTTTCAGTATTAAATAATAAGGCCAAAGGGCGCAATGAACTATGAGAGACGTATCCAAATTTAAAAATGATGACTAGAAAATACCTGTGAATACAAGAAGGTTCCAAAGATAGCAATAGCAGCTCCAAGAGCATTGATGGGCTGAACTGGTGTGTGGAAGATAATAATTGAAGACACTATGACAGATATACGTTTCATGGTGTTTCCAATGCTAAATGTCAAGGGAGAGATCTCATCCAGAGACATGTATGAAACCTGATTGTACAGATGATAAAATATACTCTGAGCTGCTACCCACCTGTTGTGTACAATTACCAGCAATACATCTAGTTATAATATGGAGAAGTGCAGAAGCTTTCACAACCAAAAGATAGAGGATGAGAACAACTGAT